>CAJVPQ010003190.1:0-11722 GCA_910591825.1 Funneliformis caledonium
TTTCTTCATGTGTTAAGCATAATTTTTCTAATTTTTCTTCTTCTTTATTTAATATATGATCATTTTTTGATAATAATATAGTTGAAATATAACGTATAGTATTATGTAATTCAAGAATTCATTTTCATGCAATAAATGTTGAATTTTATTATATTTTAGTATCAGTTAAAATATCTAAAAGGCTTATTAATACTTCAGAATCTTCAGTTAAGGGTATTTTAAGTTTATTAATTTCAAATTATGTTTGTAATAATTTTTGTGCCTGTTTTTGTAATTAAAAAAAATTTTGCAAATTTTTGATTCACTGATGAATATTTTTACAATACTTTAAACTTTCTTTTATAGATAATTGTAATGTAAATGCTATATAAGATTGTAATTTATAGAAGATAAAGTTTAATTGAGAAGTCATACACCTTTAATCATATTTGATTCATTATCAATAATAATTATAATTATATTTGTTAAATGCAATTGTTCAATAATTTGATATAATTCATCACAAATAACCTCTCTGATATGTGGATATTCTAAATAATTACAAATAAATAAGACCTCATAAAAGTTAAAATCAGAAGTAAGCTAAGTTGCTATTATTTTAATATATCTATGATTGCTTTTTGCTATCTAAAATCTGTAGTAAAGTGAATTAATGTAGCTGTATTTCTAAGTAAATTGATAAGCTAATCTTTACTCTAAATATATGTTTCATAAATTAAATTCTTTTATAGAAAATTGCAAATTCAGGCTCATAAGCATAAATAAATTCACAAAAAATATCATTTTTAAAAATATATAAAGGCTATATAATTTAATAATAAAAATTATTAAAAGATATGCAAATTCTTGCTATTAAGCTTTATTATATTGATAATTCATTATTTATTTTTAATCTTATTTTAACTAATATAAATTTAAATATTTTAGATTATAAATATTTATAAATATAATTATATAGTATATGTGAATTTTTTATAATCTTATTTTATCATTTGCATCTAAATGTTCTAAAAAATTAAATTTCGTTATTTGATGCTTATCTAATAAATGACAGGATAGATTTAAAGTTAATCTACTTTTTAGCTATAGAGATAGGATTTTTTACTAATATATTCATAAATTATACAATAAACTATATTATTTTTATTTAGGTCTTTGTAAAAGAAATAGAAAGTATAACTTCTGTTGCTTCTTTTTAATAGCCTATCATTATCTAAAATATAATACTTAAATTGTTTTTTACATTTATTAATAGTACTTATAGATAAACGTATAAGTGTAGATACAGTATCAGATATTATAACTCGAGAAAAAAGTCAAAAGAATAACTATTTTTTAAAAGTTTATATTTAAATTTAAGGTTTATATAAAATAAAAAATTTTTTATTTTATTTGAATTTAAATTTATTATGAAAAAATATCAACATTTTTTGAAAAAATTAATTTATTAAGATTTACAATGCAAATTTTGTGAAATTTTATGATTAGAATAGTATTTAAAGTTAAAAATCATTATTTAAATTAATTGAATTGATTAAAAAAACTAAAATTATTATATTTAGATAAATAAAGAAACTAAATTTATTATATCTAAATGAAATAAAAAAATCTGAATTTATTATATTTAATTTAGATTTAAAATATAAATTCAGTTTTAATCTCTAATCAAAAATAAATCAAAAATTAATAACCAAAAATTAAAAAAAAATTTACAATTACCTAATTAAAAAATCAATTAAAAAATAAAAAAATAAATGAAATTGATTTTTAATATTTGAAATCAATTTTAATTTCTGAAAACTTTCAAATATTTAAAATAATATTTAATTTTTAAATGAAAATTCTAATTAGAAAAACTGCATTCAACATTTATTTCTGAAATAGATAATCATATATAAACTAATACTACAGAAGCGGTCATAAGTATCTGACCCCTCATAATTCTTAAAGTTAATTAATAACACCCATTAAAATTTTCCAAAATTCAAGTACAATACCAATGTTGATCACGCGTAAAATTATAAGCTTGTATAACATATAAATCAAAAAGAAAGGAACTGGCCAGTGAGTTATTAACGGGGAATACGTCTTAAAAATGAATTTAATTAATTGGTAAATTCCAAACTGGAATATTATTAGTTCGTTTCATTTGCGTATTTGTTTATTTTAATTAAACGTATGATTTACTGTATTTCTATTAATTTTTGATTGTGCATCACCAACTACATCATTCTAATAATATATCACCGCTAAAGTTTATTTTTTTGATAGATTAGGATCGAATATTTATAGAATAGATTATTTTCATTGGTTAAGGTTGTTCCTGCGGGTAAATTAATCATTAGAGCGGAAATTGAAGGACCTCAACAATTTTTATGCAATAATATTACCTTTAGTGGTAAAGTTTCGGGCATTATGTTCAACTGTTTTCCCTTTAATATAAATCGTGAAGTCTTGTTTATATGTTTGTACATAACAAGGAACGTAGAAAAATCATTTCAAAATAATGAGAAACCTTTAATATATTATTAAGTACGAATAGAGTTACTTTGTTTAGAATCAATTCAAGCTCATCATTTAATAATTCGCTCAAACTATTGTGTACAATTTAAAAGGTGCAGCGGAACACCACATAAGCACAACCCATGTGCATCAACAAATATGTAATTGTCGGAATAAGGAAATATGTAATATAAAGAAAAATGCAATTTCGTATTTTTTTTTAAATATATATAAGTGGGAGAATTTCATCCTGTCTTTTCTGCAGTCCTCTCAATACCGTTTTTTGCCAACAAAACAAAAAAAAATAAATCTTAGCATCGTCTAAGCACTTTCCTTTACCTTACTCATCCATTCCCTCCCTTTCCTTTACAATATTTCCTATTTTCCTCTCACATTTTCATCATTCAAAATGAAGAATATCGTTGCAATCTTAGCTTTTGTTCTTTTCGCCCTTACCATTTTTGGCGCTGATGCCGCAAGTAACAGTTCCTTGAAAAAATGTCGAAATGATTTGAAAAAAGAACAAAGTAAACTTAAATCTTGTAAAAATCAAGTAGATAGGAAGGCAAAGGAGACTTCTGAACTTGCATTTGACCCAACTCCAGAAGCTATTGTAAAGAATTTGCCACAAGATTATTGCTCAAAATTCAAAAAAGGAGGTTCAAGAGCCGGCCAATTAACACAAGCTAATGGACAACAAATCCTTACTGGTATTTGCTCCAACACACCACTAGGAGAAATTCCAAAACTTGAAAATATGCCATCGACCCTTATTCTTTCCCCAAAGAATGGTGAAAAAATTCAGAAGAACAAAGCATTCGAAGTTCTAGTTCATACCACGAAAGTTGATTTTGGATTTTTCAGTGATCCAAATTCTCTATATAATGCCCTCCCACAAGCATTAAACGATAAAGGTCAAATCAAAGGACATCAACATGTTACCATCCAATTCCTCGGTAATAAGGATAACAATACA
Source organism: Funneliformis caledonium (assembly GCA_910591825.1). Classification (NCBI taxonomy): domain Eukaryota; kingdom Fungi; phylum Glomeromycota; class Glomeromycetes; order Glomerales; family Glomeraceae; genus Funneliformis; species Funneliformis caledonium. The sequence goes on from CAJVPQ010003190.1 coordinate 3,479, forward strand.
CCACCAGAACCTACTATATTTAGTTTCTTCAAAGGTCTTAACGATCCATCAAAGACTGGAAAGTTGGAAACCCTTGTCGAACTTGGTTTACCAAAAACAGGATTATACAGAATGTGCACCATCTGCTCATCCAACAGTCATCAAGGTGTTGTATTGGTATGTATACTTCCTCCAAAAATTCTTGAGGTTTCTTTTTTTTTTTTTGTTATTTTTCTAATACTTTTTCTTTTTTTTTAAAAAAAAAAAATTTAATATAATTAGCGTATGTATTTTATGTCATATTTGATGATATTTGATTTTTATTTTTTTTTATTTATACTAATTATTATGCCTCTTTTTTTTTTTTTTTTATCTACATTTAATTCGATACAATATTTCAAAATCATAGCGTATGTATATTGATCTTTTTATTCTTTACTTTTATTGAAAAAAGTGTTTTCACTAATATTTTTATTTTACTTTTTTATCCTAAATAGTAAGGCCCAAAGAGGAGCTACTGATGATTGTATCAGGTTCGAAATCGTTGATTAAAGCGATAATTTGTGGAGGAACATTAATACTCTCTTTTTTTTTGTTCACTGAATCTCTGCCTTTTGAGAATTCAATGATAAAAAAAAAAATACCTTAAACCATCATTATCTTGCATTCATTAATTCAATAACATAGAGTTTTCTATCTTTTTTTTTTTTTTTTTGTTTGTAACAAGTTGGCATAAATTCCCTCACAAAGTCGAAATTTGTACAAAGTTATAGGTTCTCATTTATTTGCGGAGTGATAAGAAAAAAATATAAATTTTTAGTGTGGAATCTATAATTGTTAATAACAACACCCTTTCACTATATAAATATATATATATATATTTTTTTAAATATTAATTCTAATTTTTAATTAATTTGAATGGAATGGAAAGAACAAAATTCATCGTTCTTATTTTGTTCTTTACGTAGTTTATTTCCTTGGATAGAATAATCATAATTTATTAAAGTAAATTACAAATTGAACTGCTTATAAATTTTATTCAATATCTCTTTTCAATTGCTTAATTTTTTTTTTTTGTATATACATTGCAAATAAATGACGGGGATCTTATAATATAAATATTATTATTACGATAAAGCGCAGTGATGTGCAATTTAAGCTAATAGGTGTTTCTAATAATGTTTCCAATCTTCCAAGAGCACATCACTGTGATACAGTCTAACCTTGACAATACCGATAAATCCTGTATTTTTTTTTTAAAAACTCGTAATTTTTTGATATAACGAATTGATTTTTGATATGCCATTTCGAACAAATGGTAATGCCTAATAAGTCAAGTGTAATTCATTATAGTCATTGTGAGTAATCACTTGGGAAAAGATGATTGTATGTTTATGTTTCACAACGATTGATTTTTCCCGCCACGTTAGACATATAAAAATAGAAAAAGTTAAAAAATGAGGAAATTATTTATTATTAGAATCACAAATTTAAATTTTCTCTGACATCGACCTTTTTTTTAATGAAGCATTTTTTTTTTAAAAAAAAAAAAAAGGAATAAAAAAGGAATAAAAAAAAAAAGGGAATAAAAAAAGGAATAAAAAAAAAAAAAAAGAAATACACACACGTATATAGAAGTCACTAAATTTTTGATAGTCGGTGGTTTTCGTTAAAAAAAAAGGTCCGATCAAAAAAAGGATTTATCACGTGATTTTACTGCGCACGAGCCATGTGCTTAAATAATTACACCCCCGGGAAAGCTTCCATAAATGGAATTGATTTTCGTAATTCCCGGGAATTATTCGGGTCATACCCAGGATTGTATACCATAAATAGAAAGTGTTCCTTTTACAAGGGGGAGTGTGTTTGGGTCAAGAGCTCGAAAACCCTTTCTATTAAAAGTATTACAAATAATTTGCATGAAAATTTATAAAATCAGCAATCACACGCTCTACCCGTTACACACTTTTGCCACAAAATTTCTTTTTTTTCCCTTTACACTTTACCGATTATTTTCGGATTAAGAGACAACAATATGAACAAAATAGACTGTTGGCCACCAAAGAATGGAGAATCGAGCACCGCCGCACAAAAATATGGTGAAAGATCAACATGCGATTCTTCTAACAGAGTAATAATGTTACAAGGCCTTGACCCGAATTCAACTCAAGGAAGAATAAGGGTAAACTTTTTTTTTTAATTTTTTTGTTTTTGTTTATCCACAAGAATGTTTTTGAAGGTTCTTAATTTAGAACTTTCTTTCTTACTTTAGAAAGCATTTGAGGATAATGGTTTAAAGGTCACAGTCGATTATCAAAGAGACGATACTATAGGTTACGTTCATTTACATTTACCTATGGCCAAAGAAGTCGTTCATCGTATTACGAGTTCTGGCGGGTTAAGAGTTGGTTCCGAGTATGTGGTGTTACGTGCTTTAGAAGGTAATCAAACTTGATCATTCAAATAATCTTTTTTTCTTTCTATGGTCTGTATTTACAAAACATTAATTTGGTTTTCTTTTTTTTTTTTAAAAAAAAAAAGGAACAGAAGAAGTGATGTATTGGACGGTATACGCAGCTTCAAACCTTCCCACTTCTTTAAGGTCACCGGGTAAAAGCAAGAAATTACTTACCAAAGGTCGTCGTAAGATGCGAAGCCGATCATACCCTTACCCTTCTATGGATATCGATGAAGATGTGGATCAACCATTTGATAAAGCTTTATCAAAACTACAAAAGAAGAAAAGTTCCAGGTTGAAGCGTGCAATTAAAAAACCCAGGAAAATACCGAATAACAGGACCGCAGCGAAACAATTTCACATGCAACTGAAGGCTGCCATCAATATGGACATCGATACATCAAATTCTCTGGTGAAGAAGGAAGGAATAAATAGTAGCATGTCACGTTTTTTATCATCCAGTCCAATGATAATTTCTGAAAGGTTAAGTGATTATTCATTGCAATCTATTCAAGAAAGTCAATCGTTTGCCGATATTATTACCACTGAAACCACCAATTCTAGTGGAATGTTTGGAATTTCTTCACATTCTCAACAATTTTATCATCGTTCAACCCGCCAACAAGCTTCTGCCAGTATGGAGTTAAGGGATAATGTTTACTCTTCTATCACGTCTGATGAAACGGATGAAGTTGAAAAAAAATTCAAGTATCTCTCAGTAAATTCTGGTAATGAATTGATGAAAAAATTCAGTGGAGAATACTATCAATGATCGCCCCTTGCCGATTACTACAACGGAGGTCGTATACATGTTTATTTTTTACAATTTGCTGCTAATATAAGACGTGATTGATAAGCCGGGATCTGGTTTTGATACTGGCCTAAAATTAATTAATCGTCTTATAAAAAAAAAAAAAAAAAAAGATTGCATAGTTAGTTTTTTTTTTAATCTTTTGGGGAGTATGAAGGGGTGATGATCGCTTTTATAATTATTTTATTTTTTTTTTTTATTTTTAGTTATTTATGAATAGGGATTGATTTTAATTTACCACTTCGCTTTTATTCATTTATTTTAAATTCAAACATTACGGTTCTTGAGATCAACGGCTGAAATAATATTATCTTCATCCATAATAATATATGGATTGGTTTCAATTTTTTTTTTTTTTAAAAAAAAAAAAAAAAGAAAATTGTGAGTCTTAGTCAAATTTTTATTTTTTAATGTTATTAAAATTCTTAAATGTTTAGAAATAACTATAATTTTATCAAATTTTATCGGTTGCAAATAAATTTAATGTGATTGCTAACAGCAAATACTTTTTAGTTTTTATTAGGCTAAAATAATGTAACAAAAGGAAGGAAAAAAAAAAAAAAAAAAAAAATTCCAAAAACACGAACATTAAAAACTTTGTAAATGTAAAAAAATCTGTATCAAATGTCACATGAAGTTAAGATATCAATCAAATGGTGTTTTTATCCCTTTTGAAATTCTTTTATAACCGAGTCTATTGAGAGGTATGTTATAGTATCCATTGCTACGTAATTAGTGTTTGTAGTGGTTGAATCTAAAATATTTTAATTGCCAAACAGTTCGCTGATATTACCGATCTTGTCATGTTCGGTTTACAACATTTTCGTTCCTGTAACAATTAAAAATCTGATCGGAAGTTTTGTAAAAAACTTTTTTTAAATAATACATTTGAATATTTAGAATATAAAATCACTATCAATTGATTCATTGGTACATTCCCTACCAAAAGTCAATTTTTTTGGTGTCAATTTTGGTCATTGACCGATTTACCCGACCGATTTAACATTAATTTTCTCATCATCCAGTGATCAAAATTTAAGACTTATTAATAAATACTTTAACTATTCTGACGTGACATTTCCATATAAATTATCTTGTCATAAAACATATTGTGGCGCAGAATGATCGCGAACTTTAAGTTTTTGATTTACTAATTAAGAAATCTAAATCACGCTTTGTGAAATCCAATTATATCTATATGACAGCAGTTGAAAAAAAAGTTAGTTGTTTGCATGTAATTGAACCAACGAATAAGGGTATTCAATAGAATGAGTTTAACGAATCTAATGATCATATTTGTTATAAAAAAAAGTCGTTCATTTGATACCCTATTACAATAGGAACTCCTTGTTTATCGCTCTAATTGATCTTTAATCGGCAAGAATTTGTTATAACTTTTTATATCTAGGATCTAAAAAGATTATTTTCTTAAATCTTAGTCTAATATGATTTTAGTCGCATTTATTAATCTGGTTACATTCCAAATTTTTGGATTATTTGAATTAATTAAAATATCCTATACTTCTTTATTTAATTTTAATACAAATATAAATTGTTTTATCATTTTTTAACATGTTCATAAAAAAAAAAGGCACTTTTAATTGTAAAATTAGGCAATTTTTGTATTATATTATAATTATAAACATCTTAGGTTTTTAATTCAAATAACTTTTTAATAAAATGTATGCACAATAATATGTAAGAATAAGTTTCATTAAAAATATAAATTTTATTATTTTTATAATTTATATAGATTTATTTTAATTTATATATCAGTTTTTATAATATTAATACTATTAATTTTATTAATTTAAATATATAACTATAATCATCAAAAGTTTTAAATAATACAAATAATAATTTTATAATAAAAAAAAAGTTAAATTGATAAATACTATTAATATTATAAAAAAATTTAAAAGTTAAACTATAATAATAATAAATATTTATAAATATTTATTTTATTATCTAATCATAATAGAGGATTATTATTTTTATATAATTTACAGTTTACGACATTAATATCCAGAATTTATCATGACATATAAAAGTAGCGCAAATTTTATTACTTTTATTTCAAATTTATAATATCAACTGCTTATTATATAAAAAACAACATATTTAAAGAATTAATAATTTATTGTATACCTATTTTTTTCTATAACCATACTAATCTGATCTGACATACTATCTGCTAAGTTAAAGAAAATATTTTGATCGAGATTTTCCTATTCTCTCTGAATTATGCTTTGAAAAGCATTCACGCTAAGTATTTTTTTTTTCTAATCCAATCATTAACCTTTTCCTCTACTTTTCCTTTAAGAATCACCCACAAATTCTTGATTGGGTTTAAGTCAAGAGAGTTAGCAGTCCAATCAATCACCAGAATATTATTTGTCACAAAAAATTGACGGGTAAGCTTCGCAGTATGGGTTGGTGCATTATCCTGTTGAAAACACCATTCATCACCAACACAGTTAGCATTAGAAAGCAATTGAGATCAAAGAATATCCCGATATTTTGCAGCATTCATCTTTCCTATAAATAATACCACACCAATTGGTTCTTGATAGCTGAAAGCACCCCAAACATAGATTTTATACAGATGTTTTACCATAGGACGTAATGGACGTAAATTACCAATTTTGTAGCATATAAGTTAGGTATTGCAGAATGTTTAAAAAGTACTTTCGTCAGAAAATATCATATAAAACTAATCATTTTGGCAATGGTTTATGACCCATTGAAAATGAGCTTCAATATGATTCGGCTTAAGAAAGGGAACTGCTCGTAGTCGACAAATAATATAATTAAGTTTATTTTAAGGATACGTTAGACAATTCGAGTTGATACGTTAAGTTCTAGATATGTGGAATTCAGCTTTTTTGTTAAAGCTAGAATTGTTGCATTATTAACTTGGAGAAGATGACCAAGATATCAGCGTTTATTAGAGGTGAGAAGAAGAGGACGACCAGGATAAGGCAAATGCTCAACATTTCCCATTTCTTTTAAATAGTTGACAATATCATATACTATAAACTTTGGATACCCAGTTATTTTAATTATTTTGGCGGGCTTTTGTATATTATTAAACCATAGTTCTTTTACAGTTAACTGTCTTGTATAAAACACTGAAGTGGACGCCATTTATTATGAGTTGCAATTGATAAACAGTTATGCAAAAAAATTTGGTATTTATATTTACGTCTAAAAATAGCTAATAAATTGCTATTTTAAATTTTATTAACGTTAGACAGAAATTGGTGTGACAATACTTTTTTTATATACTTAATAAAAACTCCAGAAATTTATATCGCGAACTGTAAATACAAACATTTTCTTGAATTTATATCTATATTATTTACTTATATTTTGTAATATACTTATTCTTTTTTTAATAATAATTTTGATAAGTTTTTTTTTTTTTATCTTTATTAATTATTATTTATTCCTTTTTTTAGATTTTTAAAATTTTAGTTTTACACTTTACTATAGTAAGTTTAGATATATTAATATTTTCTTAATTTAACTAATTATTTTTTCTTTGATTTTCTTTATTTTTTATATTTTAATTTCTTTTTTATATTTTTTTTATTACTTATTGGTTTTTTAATTTTTTGATCAATTTTATCACAATTTATTTTTAGTTTTTTTTATAATTTTATGTTTTTTATAGTAAATTATTATATAATTTTGCTTATTTTTTTTTTTGAAATTTTTTTATTATAATTTATTTTATAATTTAATATATTTTTTTTTTTGGTTTTAACATTTTTTTACAACTTTTTTTTTATGATTTTGCATATTTAATTTTTGAATTTATAACATATTTAGAAGTTTTCTATTTATCACTAATGATGATTATCACTAGTATCACGAATTTCCTTTTTTTAAAAGTTTATATAATCTTATTTGAAATTTTGGCAAAATCAAATTATCTTTAAATTTGTGTAATATTATCTAATCTTTCAAAAAAGTATTTTAGCCAGCATTATAGCTAGAATTATAAATTTTGATCAAATTTAAATATATAATAAATAACATGTGACAAATATGATTTTACATTCAAAAAAATTCTAAGTTCTCAGAATAATGTAAAAGATGTGATATAGAGTGACAAATTATTCATTATAAGAAATCATGTGATATCAGTGATAAACACTATTAGTAATTTATAGTAAAATTACTTACTTTATAATAATTTTATTAATTTTTAATATAATTTTATTAGATAATTTTTTTTTTAAAAAATTAAATACTATTTTTTTAATTAATTTTTATTAAATAATTTTATTTAAAAAAAATTTTTTTTATTATTATATAATTATATTTTCAATTAAATTATATTAAAAAAATAAAAAATAAAAAATTTAAAATAAAATTTGTATTATTTTGAACAGTTTAATGTGTAGTTAAGTTATATATGAAGGTGAAAAATTATTAGCTTTACTTATAAATTAATATATTTTATTATCAAAAATTAAACCTTTATAATTATTATAATTATACTTCAGATTAAATAGTTTTTAATTTCTAATTATCTTTTATTTATAATATAAAAGTTTTTATAAATTTTATTTATTTTTTTTTTTTTTTACAAATAAATTTATAAAAAAATTTTTTAAATATTTGTATTGAAATAATAATATAAATAAAAAATAAAAAATATACAAATTTGTAAAAGAAATTTTTTTATTTTGATTAATTGATAAGGATTTTAAAAAGTAATAAAACTAAAAAATATTTTGAATTTTTTTTAATTAATAATTACTTATTAAGTTAATATTTGAATTATTAATATTATAAATTCTATTTGAATATGTTTAATAGATTATGTGACATACAGTGTGAGACAAAAAAAACCGGAATTTTTTTTGAGAAATAAAATGATGCAGATCTCAGCCAAATCAAGGCCGATGTGAACTATGTAAAAAGGAAAATAATCGCAAGGTAAGTGAGTATATAATTTTTTTTTTTTGTATTACTAATTATTAAA
>CAJVPQ010003191.1:0-11719 GCA_910591825.1 Funneliformis caledonium
TTAGTATTCCTAATGCCCTGGCCTACTTAGTTCAGACCATTCCTAAGCAATCACATACAGTCAAGAATCAACCCAAACAATCATTTAGGAAAATCTCTCGTATCACCTATATGATCTTTCACAAATCATATAATGACCCTTCTCCAACAATTCCGCTCACTGATAATATCATTGACCTTCTTATTCAACCATCGATGCACTTACCCAAGCTTAAACAGTTGCAATCCACCTTCATTAGTGCAACAACCTTAACATTTTACACAGATGGCTCCTTAATAGGACCTCAGACAGACAACTGTAAAATGGGATTCAGTTGGATTTGCTTACACCCTGGTAATGGTTCATTACCTTCAAAGCCTCACTCACAAACTGGCCTTCCTCCACGCGAGCTGAAATGTATGCTCTTCTCACTGCTCTCATAGTATCTCCAAACAACGCAGTGGTGAACGTCTATCTAGATAGCCAAGCAACAATTCATAGTTTTCACAAATATGTGCTCTCCAACTATCTTTCTTCGAGAAAGCTTGAAAAAGTTTCCAATTATATGATCTGGAATATTATCTGATACATCACTGATTACCTCAACCTCCAAATTTCACTCCACAAAATCAAAGCACATGCTAGAAATTATTACAATGAAATAGCAGACAGATTAGCTAAAGATGGATGCAATACACCTTCTCTATCCCTGCTACTTAATAATGTCCCCTCATCAGATCTTTTATTTTGCTTTAATAATATTCCTATCAAGGTCTCTATTAGAGGTTTTCTCAAACAACTCTTTGCCACACAAGCTTTTGGTAACTTTCTGGATTTGAACAGGAATGATAAACTCAGAGTACTCACAGTCAATAAATCTATCAATTGGTTCGCTATCTGGAACCTTTTTTCAATGAACACCTCTTCTCTCTTCACATCCTTTGCTTCAAGTAAGCTCAAATTATTCATAATTAAAAACTTCATCAATGAACTTCCTTTACTGTCACGTCTCATATTATTACGACCTGATTTATATGAACACTGGCCTTATGTGGGTTGCAACGTTGCTACTGAAACCACTTTCCATATTTGGACATGTCCATTGTACTCCTCAAAAATTATGGACATGATCTCGGCTACCAAAAATGATCTTATTAATTAGCTAAGCTCTTCATATAGCGCCAGATACACAGCGCACCAAACTGAACTAGAGGACGTACTCAACAACACCTTCACATCACCTTCAAATGCTTTTAATAGCTACACAGACATCATTTAATCCAGAATTTCATCTTTCCTGATTGATATTGTTCACAAAATAGCTGGCAATAAAGAGCGATGCCTCTCCATCATTTCACGCTCGCTGCTTCTCTTCTACCAAAAGCTATATGATGACGTCTGGAAACACCGTTGCAACTTATTAATCGCCAAAGAGCGCTTAATGGGCATTACTAAACAAGACAAGTGTAAACAAAGTGCCAGTTCACCCTGCCTCACAGACAGACATCAAGCCTCTCTTTTAATTGAGAGACTTGGATACACCTTGCGAACAAATTTGGCTACGCATTCTCAGATTTTTAGATAGACACTGATGTCTTCTTTATCTTTCCTTACTGATGTTAATTTTCATTAAGTATGTACTTAGTGGAGTTGATAAAGGGGAAAGACAATAATAGGTCGATTCAAACAGATTTGTAATATAATTACGGGGAATAGCTAGTACTTAGCATAGATTTATTTTCGATTTACTTTGTATATAAATTTAATAAAGTTACTGGCAGTGTCACATCGAAAAAAAAAAAAAAATTTTAATAAAAAATAAAGCTCATAATAAGTTGAATCATAAATTAAAAATCTTAATTTTTAAAGTATTTTATAATTTAAATTAAACTTAAATAAAAATATATAATTAAAACAAATTTAATTATAAAATTATATAAACCTTTTTTCAAAGCTCTATTAAAATTAGTAAATTCAAAAGTTTAAATATTTTTTTAAATCTAAAATAAATTTAAATAAGCAGTTTATAATTCTTATATCATTTAAAAACATTAAATATTTTTATTTATTTAATTATAATTATATTTTTTAATAAAAATACTAATTTAATCTAAATAATTAGAATTATTATTTAAAATAAACCATTTAGTTTTAATTTATATAATTAAATTACTTAAAAAATTTTTTATGTTTAAGTCTTTATTAAATAAAAAATTCTAATATAAATCATTAAATTTTATAAAATTAATATTATGAATTAAATATTAATATTTATAAAATATTTTTTAAACTTATTAATTAAATAAATATAAAATTATAATTTAGTATTTATGATAATAAATTATAATTTTTAAATATAATGAATTATTTTTTTTGTTTATTATTATACAGTTAACTTTTGATATAACGAACTCTTGATATAACGAATTTTTTGAACAAATATAATAAAAATACTCTTGTTATAGCGAATTGGCTAATCAAATCTCTTAAACTCTTCACTATAACCTTCTAGCAAAGTTGAAGTCTAGGACATAGAGTTCGTTATAATAAGAGTTGACTGTATATATTATTAATATAATAATCAAATAGTTAATTATTTGATAAAAATTATAAGTTATAATATATAAATCAATTAATATAAAATATATATACTATATATAAAATATAAATGATATACTAATATGGTAAATTGATATTTAGTAAATTATTAAAGATTTATTAGATTGAGTAATATAATTATAAAATAGATAGAAATTACATCCTATTATAATAGGAAGATATTAATTCAAAAGATCAGCTGACACAATGTAATACATGTAACTAGAAGATACATTAACTACGTCACATTAAACAATAAAGATAGCAAAGATAAAAGAAATAAATTAAATGAAGGTTATGTGAAAAATCCAGAAGTCACCAGAAATTTCTTTTATATTACTAATCATTTTATATTATTAATCATTTATTATTTATAATCAATTAGTATATTATTTATTTAACACAATAGCAAAATGAGAGTTTAAGAACTGAAGGTCCATCTCTCACTTTGTATTGTATGTGAGGGGGCTTAGAATGGTAAATCAATATTATTTTTTTTTATTATATTAGAAAAGCTTCTATCCATTTTAGAATATTAATTTTGATATTATATTTTTTAACTCTACATAGGCTTTTTAACTTTATAAAGCATATCAATTTTTTTATTATATTAGAAAAACTTCTATTCACTCTAGAATTTTAATTTCTATATCAACTTTTTGTAATATTTATTAAGTTATACGAAAAGTTATATATCAGAAATTGCTTCTAAAGAAAGATAGTTCATTAAATAGTATGTATTTGTTTTAAATCATATGAAAATAAGTCATACAAAAAAATTTTGTCTCAATTCTCTCAAAAATAAGTCATAAGAAATTTATATAAATAAGTCATACGAAAAAATTTTGTTTCAATTCTTTTAAAAATAAGTCATATAAAAATTTTTTATCCTAATTCTCCAATAATAAATCATACAAAAAATATATCAGAAAAGGATTCTATACAAGATAGCTCATTAAATAAATCATACGAATAAATTAGTCATACAAAAAAATTTTGTCCTAACTCTTTAATAATAAATTATACAAAAAAGTCATATGAAAATTTACAGTTAAGTCAACAAAAAAATGTATATTAGGAAGTATTTTTAATAACTCTTAGAGGTCTGAAAATATAATAAAAATTTTTTTTGTTTCAATTTCCTCAAGAATAAATCATACAAAAAATGTATATCAAGATTTAATTCAGGATGCATTGCCTCATTAAATAATATATTGATTAAATACACTAGCCTGTTATATTTCTAATCTTAGTTTAAAGCTTTAGTCTGCAATCTATTATAGTATTGAATCACATAGTATTCTTTAATATGTGATAAACATAGTCTATCAGCAGAGGTTGTAGGCTTTTCACAATCAGAACATGGTACCTGTATTTTAGCTTTTTAATAAAACTGACACTCTTCAAGGCGAATACTAGCTCTTCTACAAGCCTTTTTAGAGTTGCAGAGATATTGGTAAGAATATTCACTGATCATCTTATTTTTATTACTAAATTTCAAAAGATTAATTAATAAAAAATAATACTTCAGTTTAGTAATAGCTAGAGTACTTTGATAAATCCAAAAATAATGCTTTTAATAACAACTCTATGATTGAAAAGTGAAGGTATAGGAAATAATTAATTAAAGAAAAAATTTTATAAGCAAGTAATAGCGTGACAGTAAGAGCTAATACTATGATTAGAAAAACTATAAATGATAAAAAAGATACAACTTATAAACGTTATGGCAAAGTATGTGTAAATATAAATAAACTTCGTAAGCATCTTAGATGAAAAATTCATGTAGAACTAAAACTGATACTTTAATTCAAGCGCCTATTCAAGAAGTTAACCAAGAACCTCTTCAAATACTAGTTCAAGAAGTTAATCAACAATCCATTCAAGAGGCTATTCAAGAACCTCTTCAAATATAAGCTCAAGACTTTAGTAAAATACCTAAGAAAGATATTTCATTCAAAAATCCTAATATCAAATGAAATTATCAAAACATAAAAGGAAAACTAAACACTTTTGAAAACTTATAATAAGAAATATACTGTAAACCTAAAGAGTTTAATAGAAAGTGTTTTTACTTAAAAATGAAAAAAAGAATGTGATAAACCATACATAGGTATGACTATATTAAAATGGAGTTCATTTTTAGATTTAGCATTCCAATATTTGTGACAGGATTTTGATAAAGAGAGAGAGGGTTATATAGATAAAAAAGGGGTTGTAGCTGAAATTCATAAAGAAATATTTCCAGAAAGTGAAAATGATGCTTATACTCAAACTCTAATTCCTAAGGTTAACAAACAAAAAAGTAATGAAAAAAATAGACATTGAATTAACCAGAAAGAAGCTAAAAATTGGATTAACCCAAATACGAGAAAACTTGGTGAGCATTTCAGAAAATGAGAAGCAAAATTGTGAAAAAAATGAAAAGAACTTGGTTTAGGCAAATGTATTACAACTGAAAATCTGAATTGTTACCAAACTTTTTTTCATAATCTTGAATAATACGATAAGGAAGCAGTTAGATTACCAACAAAAGATGAATTAGAGGATAATATAAAAGCTGGTCTAGGATCTAGAACGCAAGCATTTAGAACAAATAACAAATTTAAAAATTTAATTAATGAAGAATTTGAATGTTTAGAGAGATTAAGGATAGATAAGAAAGACTGGAAGAAGATTTAGAATTTAGGAAGCAAGAGGAATTAGGCACAGTACTTAAAAGAAGAGCTATAGCAGTACATTGTACAAAGTTCCTAAATCATATCCAGATAATGGTAGTGATGTATGAAAAATGTTAGAGAGTAGAAGGAAGTAGTTTAGAGAAATACTTGAAGAGGAATTCGATAAGCGTAGATAATTTAAGTTTACTCTATATTCTCTTACTAAATTTCTTATAGATGATAAACCTGGAAATGAAAAACAGGGAAAAAAGAATTCACGAACTGACTGACTTAAAAATAAGCAAATTATAGTTTATAATAGAAATGAAATAGATGATTACTTAAGCAATGCTTTCAAACAAATCCTATACTAAGTGAAGGAGAGAAAAGGTAAATCTAATACTTGAAAATATATTTGGGTGGTAATACTGTATCTGGTAAGATGATTTGTAGTTCTTCTCTTATAAATAAGCGTCTAGAACCCTTGTAAAGCTTGTAAAGAATAGGCTGATTTCTTTTATCAAATAAGAATCAATTGTAAAAACTTCAGGAGACCAATTGTAATCAGTTATCCTTCTTCTCCCACCTTCTAATTTGCCAAGTTCTAATAGATGACGAACTTCAATATAGCTAGATAAAAGTGGTTCATTATAACCAACTGATCTCTTATATTTGACAGAAAGTCTAGATATTATTTTTTTTCCTTTTAATGCCTTTTTTACAGCCTTATTAGGAGACATACTTATTAATTAAGTAGGATTATTATTGTAAATATCATCATTTATACGAAGTCCCTTAACCTATGCTCTGAATCTATTAGTTAAAGACAAATGAAAATCTTCAGCATCTTAACGAAATAAATATGTTTTTCAAATTCTTGATGGTCATATCTAGCAATAGCTACACTACGTTTAGAGTTAGCATACTGAATTCTTACATTATAATTGAGTAATAAATCTTTACATTTGCCTATATATTCAGTATCTAAAATTATTAGGTAGATTAAAAGGATCATTAGGATCATTATAAATTTTCTGAATTGCTTTAACTATTTATGCTGAAGATTTATCAGTTAATGCAAAACTATATTAGTACCTAGTTGTAACATCTTTGATAATGTCTTATACTTATAAATCTGATTGCTTACTTTATCATGAGGTATAGGGGTAGTATCAGATTAGTCCACTTCATTTAAAATTATATATTATTAAAAGAAGCGTATTGGATAAATTTTGATTGAGGCTTATGAATCTGATATAAAGCCTGTTTGTTTAGCTATTTTTTACTATAGCTAAAGTAAACTCGTACTCAGCACTCTTACAAGTATCTCACATTTTTTCAGCAGTCTAATAATATTTCTCAAGTTGGTAATAAAGTTTCTGTAAAGTAAGATCTTAATCTAAGTCTTGAGCTTTTGAGAATTGATATAAATAACTGGTTCTTTTATCTTTCTATATATTTATGAAAAAAAATGTTATTTCATAGATCTTATCCAAGACAGAGAAGAATATGCGAAGAATATAAAGCTAAATTGGAAGAGGAGAATTATCATCTTTGTAATGAATTGCAGACAGAAACGAATATTAATCACCAGAATAAAAGACGAATTAATCAACTGGAGTGAGAATATGCTCAATATGAGCAAGAAATCCAAAATCTTAATAAGAAAATAGAGCGTTTTGAGAACGCTTTGAAAGAAAAGATAGTAGAGTTGAAATCTAAAATCTCTAATCTGAAAAAGCAACTATATCAAGCTAAGAAGAATGTACAAGATAAAAAAAATATATCTCTAGTTTAGAAAAGCAGTTAGCAGAATCTGAGAAGCAGGTTAAAAATTTGCGATATAGAATCAAGACTATCTCATCATGAAAAAATTCATCAGAATGAGAGAATTTTTCAGACTTGTATAATTTTGATAATAAAATGGCCACAATAATAAAACTAGCGAATGTTATAAATAGATTTGTGAATAATCTAACAATAGCTAAAGAAATCTTGGTAGACCAAATCAAAAGATTTACAAGGTCGATTCGTCAGAAATATAATGCTTTACAATAAGATTTAATTAATGAGCAACAGAGGCGATATGATACAGAAGCTATATGTGATAATAAAATTATATAAAGGCAAAATGCTGAATAAGTAAAACAAATGGCTATTGCTGACCTTTATTAGTTGCGGACTAATACTCAAAATCAGGTAAACTGAATGTTAAATAATATAACAGAAAAGCAAACTCGTATTAGTGAATTGTTACGAGAAAAGTTTACAAAATAATTATTATATCAATGAAATACTAACTGTCTCTACTAATATGCTCAAAATCAGGTAAATCAGATGATAATCATTATAATAAGCAAGCAAACCCGTATAGGTGAATTATTATATGAAAAGTTTATTCTCTAGCTAGTGATTAGAAAAAGAGTAAAATATTTTAAATTTGTAGGGACAAATTTTAGCGTTACAGAATAATCTACCAAATTAAATAAATATGACTTTATCTACAAATTTGTAATACCTGAATTAAGCAGTTTTTAACAGGATCATAAAAAGTTTAGAGATGATTTTATAATGTATATACATTTAGCAGATCTAAATAATGAAGCAAGAATTCACAAATTTTTCTTTAAAATTTGCAAAATTTGAAAAGAAATCGCAATTTTTTGTGACTCTCCAAGAATTTCGTAATATTTTTTGCTAAATACTAAGAGAAATTGTAAAAATTGCGATTCTCTAAAGATTTCGCGATTTTTTTGTAAATTCGAAGAGAAATCACAATTTTTTGCGATTCTTCAAGAGTTTCGGGATATTTTTGTGAAATTTGAAAAGAAACCGCAAAAAATTGCGATTCTCTAAGAGTTTCACTAAATTTTTGTAATCCTTTTAGAGAATTTGCAAATTTTGCGATCCTTCAAGAGTTTCGCATATAATTGAACTGAACTTTTAGATTAATTTAAAATTATCAGTTCAGTTCAGATTTTTTTCAGAAAAAATCTGAACTTAACCGAAAATTTTCAGATCAATTTTTATGCAATCCGAAACTAATCCAAACTGAACTGATCTGAAAAATCTTCAGATTAATCCAAACTGTTTAGAACTTTAATTAGTATTAATGTAATTAATTTTTTGATACTAAAATCATATACGCATACTATCAACATATTTCAAGTAAATCATCAACTATATGTGACCTGCATACAATTGATAATGTACATGAATGCTATATTTTTTTTTCATAAACTATAAATAAGATCTAACCCTGTGTGTCTAAAGTATTAATGTATCCAATTAAACCTATACTCACATAGCTATGGGTATTCACTTAATTTGGTTATAAAAATATCATTCTGTGCAATCATCATTTGGGATTATAAATCTGATAAATAATAGTAATAATCACTAACCTTCAAGAGAATATCAATGAGTTTCAGATATTTTTCTGAAGTTTAATTGTAATTCTTTTTCACTACTATAATTGGCTAATGAATTATTTCTCTTAACTTATCTTTTAAATACTACACATCATCTTCTATTAGTTGAAAAATAATAGAAAATGCAGCAATATGATCTGAGGGTGAATCAAGTAAAATATTATAAATATTTTCATATAATGCGAAAGACATAATGACGAAAAATATAATGTTAGAATTTTACTGAAAAAATAATAAGTGATAAATAACGAATTTTATACACTTATCCTTTAAATCTCTGGTGACTTCTCCATTCATATTTTCTCTAACTTGCATTTATATTAGGGAAAGAATTGGAAAAAATATGCAAGACATTTTATGCTAAAATTTTGTGTTAGAAAATAAGGGCATGTGAAATATGTATTGAAGATCTTAACATTTAAAATGGTGTTGGAAATAATGCATATATAGACTTTTTTCGCTTGCCTGATCGCTTAATAGTTAATACTAAGATCTAATAATATTATATAAATATATTCTACTCAGAATCGGTAGTGTCAGAGAGCCTCTCCCTTTGAAGTAAATACATATATCAATAAATGCTATCTATCTCACTAAACATTGTAAGAGAAAAAAAAATTCAAAATATTTTAGGGATTAATTTCTTATGTGTAAAAATTAATTAGTCGCATAAGTAGTCACACAAAGTTATAGATGATTTGCAGTGTATCACCTATTACATCATATATACTTTAATGAGAATTGAAAATATGCTAATTTTATGTCACACATATTTACATGTATTGTGGCAGGACAAATATGATGAAATATTTTATTGATAATATTCAGAATTTTGATCAAAGACTGATCTGAAAATTTTGACGCATGATCTTACAATTATCATCCAAATCTGTGTAATTTACGATAATATTCTTTTCATAAATATTATATATATATTTTAATAGTGAATGCATATAGGATTTATTTCTGATGGTTTAATCTTATATGCCTCTGAAATTCTGATGAAGTATGTATAATTATATTTTTTATGAATAGTATAATATCTGGAATTTTGTAGCTATTTTAATATGTCAAGTCAATATGTACCTTTAATAACTATATAACCTTGCTGATATAATAATTTCTTAACAAGTATGAATGCTACAAAAGCTAATTGATACCATAATTGGACTCTCTTCTCATATATCCAACCATTTTTTGCTAAAAAGTAATATTCCTTATACCAAATTTGTCCTGAAGGATAATATCCTTTATTTTTCATATCTAAAAACTTCATATCGTCAGGAGTAGCATTATTCCTTACTATCTCCTAAATCCATTTTGCTAAAGATTTGGATCTTTTCTTATAATTCCTATAAGCTTGCTGGATAACTGTTACATAGAAATTTTTAAAGTCATATTTATGATATTCAACTATCAAGAATCCTCAAGATCGCTTTATTAGTCTTCCTAAACTTCTCTAAAAAACTTCATTATAGATTAAAGGGTCTAATCCAAAATAAGCAGATTATATTTTTATTTCAAAGGTGATACATTTTACAATTTCACCAGGCAATTATGCATGTAAATTAATGTAACAATTCATTTTATAAAAAAATAAATTATAATTTATGAATATAGTGAAGATAAATTTCTAAAATTAAAATATTTCTCTAAATTAGTCAGTCAAACTGGTTAAATAATTATAACTTTTGTTCTATCTCTTAATTTTAATACAATATCTTTTATAGATGGTAGTAAGTTTTTTTGTTTTACATACTGAGACAAAATAAATATTTCACTTATATTGCTTTTGTAATTTGATAATTGATAAGAAGTTGGTAAAATATTTTCTTGTCTAACAGGTGAAATACAAGCTGACTCAAAATTTGACATAGTATTTTTTGCTATGATTACTTTAGATTGTACATAAAATTTATAGTCTGCTAAATTTGAATCATCATCATATGATATCAATGCCAACTTATTCTTTTCTGATATGATTTGTTGGAAGAGCATACTCCCTAACATCTTCATATAACTTTCCATACATTAGAATATATCCATTCTTAGAAAGAATTCTTGGATTCTCTTCAAGTATTTTTCTAAATGGATCACAAATATGGGAGCATCATATTTCTGGTATTTCATGATTATGTCTTTCTGATAAAAGAATTATTGTGTCACCTATTTTTTTATATTCTTTAAAGTTTGAATTATCAAGTCTAACTGAACTAAACTTAAAATATCTTTCACTATCTAAATTCATGTTTATAAGCAATTTGGAGATTATATCAGATTATAATATTTTTTATTGATTTTATAGTATTTTTATCAATTAATACTCTACTAAATTCAAATTCATTTTTATTTGATTGTTCACGTGAAAACAAATTGATTCAGTTAAACTAGATCTGATCATCATAGACAGCTAAATTATGCACAGCACCTTCAGCTAAAATTTGTATCACATGTGATCTTTCTAAATCTATACTAGTTTCTCAATAGTTCTAAAAGTGTTTTAGGAGCTGGTGAGTTTTCATAAATCATGAGATGATCAGCCAATCAGATTTTACCATCTTTGATCTATTGACATGATAGCTAAGCCACTGTTATTATTTGATTAAATTATTTTTGAGTTTAGGCAAAAATACCTTATTACGTATTTTTAGTTGATAATAAAGACCTTTATCATCCAAAATTTTAAGATTTAATAATTAATCTAAATTCGCTCATCTATTGTGAATTTATGATATACAGTAAACCTTTGATATAACAAATTTGGCATCTGAGTTGATCAGGCCTTCGTTATAAAAAAATTCGTTAACGCTATAATGAATTATTCGTTATACATACCAAATAATTTGTTATAGCGTTAATGTCACATAACTTTATTACTGTTTAGCAGCTAGTGGTATGATCATTGCATATTAAAAAAAAAGAAGTAATGCACACGTTGAATGATTATATTAGGATTAGAATGTATGATCCTTTATTTTCGCGTGAAAAATAAAAAAATGTTTCTTGTGATCTCTTTTCTTTATCACAATGGTCCATAAAAGAAGTGAAAAG
>CAJVPQ010003192.1:0-11717 GCA_910591825.1 Funneliformis caledonium
AAGTTTAGGAATTTGTAAAGCATAATTATGAATATGCTCAAAAACAGGTTGTTCTTCAGCTTCGATAGAAAATTCTGATATTTCATCAGCATTATTTATATCACATTCGTTTATATTTGTATCATTTTTGTTTGCATCCATATCTACATCAAATTCGTCTTCATTACATTCATTTTCCTTTATGGTTGTACAACAATGTCGATTAATAAATTAAAGTTTGATTCTAACACAAAAAAAAAAACTTACTTTCTCAGAATTTTTAACCGTATTTTCTACATTATTCGAAATATTGCTTAATATTTCCCAGTATACCTGGCCTTGGTGTGTTTTTGTGTATTTACGAAGAGCAGCACAATGTGAAAAAGTTCTATTACAATACTGAAATGGGCAACTAAACATCTCTGCATAAGGTCTAAGCGTTATAGGAAAAGCTTTTTTTTATAATAAATATTAATTTTGTCAGAATAAATGAAATTATTAGGGAGAAAGTAAAAAACAATTAACACAAAAGGTAAATAAAATTTAAATATAATATCCTTTTCA
The DNA here is from genome assembly GCA_910591825.1 of Funneliformis caledonium. Lineage (NCBI taxonomy): Eukaryota > Fungi > Glomeromycota > Glomeromycetes > Glomerales > Glomeraceae > Funneliformis > Funneliformis caledonium. The sequence continues at coordinate 544 of CAJVPQ010003192.1, forward strand.
AATGCAAATGAAAATGATATACGATTTACATTTTAACCTTATCAATACATTAAACTTTTTATCTGTTAATAAATATCTAGTCACCAATTAAGTTTAATCACATCCTTTTTTATTTACTTTTTTCTTTAATTTAAAGTGAAAAAAGTTTTAAAAAAAAAATATTTTCAGCATTAATTTTAATATCACCCTCTCTGATACGACTTTAAGGTCAATTACAAGTACATCCAGTATAAAAGGTAAACTCCAAGAATTTAATAATAATATAAAGGTTGGAAGATAAAATTACTGGGTATACCTATCGTATATCTTTATTTATTTTTGTTCTTTTTGTCCAATTCACCTCTTTATTTTAACTTCTTTTACTGACGTTAGCTTTATTAATGATCAAATAAGAGACGTGAAAAAGTTGATTACTAAAACCACTATAAGCCATTTATATTATTAGAATTCTTTACAATGATATCAAATTCACAACGTAAAAAGAAAAAAGGCAGTGATGTTGTTGAAATACCTGATAAATCTTCTACATCACCTTTATCACTTAGGGATATATTTAACCATGAACCTTCTCCAATTCAAAAAATATCTCATGAAGACTCATCTATGGTAAATTATTTATAAATTAATTTGATGTTGTTAATAGGTATATACTATTTATTATCAAATTACAGGTCAGGAAAGTTCTATCTAATATCAAGAAATAAAAGGATATTATAAAATCATCTACATCACGAGGTCCATCAATGATACCAGCATCAAAAACTAACATATGAATGCCGAACGTCAAAATATTCCTCAAAATTTGCCGATTCCTTATATACAAATACCTGTTGACAAAGTTAACAAACTCGATGATTTAACGGTCAACACTAGAAAAAATGTATGTTTTTTAAGAGTTTTTTGAAATGTTAACATATTACTCATCTAATAACAGATTCTAAGGACATATGAAAAGAAGAATCAAGATAAGACATGTAATGAACAATTGGTATTACATAGTCCTGATACAGCCATTCATATCAGTCCAGCTCAACTGTCTACAAAAAAGTTGAAAAACAACCGGAAGCTTCACATCGATTACCTAATAAATCTCAACAGCAATCTACAAAAATTAGAAAAAAATCTATTTTATCAGAATTATCAAAAGGCGGTTTTAACATCCCTTCAACATCTATTTTGAGATCAAAAGACTTTTCTAATAGTTCTTCATCTAATAAATCAAGGATCACGGATTTTCTATCATCATCTCAGTTTACTGAAATGATGAGTAAGTATTATTAATTTCTATTTTATAACATGATTCATCTAATCTAATTAATAATTTTAAATAAAGGTGTTAAGCGAAAGAAATCGGATGAATTAGGATCCAATGAATTATTAACAAAACGTAAGTTCCTTTTAATCAATATTACGTTTATGAATATAATATTATATAATTCTTATTAATTATCAGGTGTTAAACTTAATGTAAACATCCAATCCATTCTTGAGAAAGTGCTTGACGAACAGCTAAAGCAACGCATAGCAATTGATAATTTACAAAAAAGTAATGAAGAATTAAGACAAGAGATCTCTGAGAATCACAAACTTCTACAAAACATCTTCACGATTTTGACATCAAAATCGACCATAATAACTGAAAAAGCACAGAGAGGAGGGCTAAAACAACGTTTGAAAAGAAAAGATACAAAGTATATGTGGTGGGATGTTAGTATCAAAATCTATTGTTAACTTTTGAATATTGAAATTATTCTTTAATTCTTTTACATTAGACTCCAATGACGAAGCATGTCATCAACTGTTCCAAGTAAATAAGAACCCATCAGATACAGAAGTTGAACAAGCTTTCAGGTCACAAATTCAAGCGGATCTTCCTCAGAAAATACAAGAGCTTGTTAATTAAAATGAATGGGACAATCTGTGGAAGGCGGTACATTCAATTGTATGTTATATTTTTTTAACTTTTTATATAATTATGAATAGCGTTAACGAATAAATATAAATGTTATTTTAAATATATTTATTTAAATATAGATGTTGGAATATTTTCACAATCATTGAAGCTTCTATGTTCGAAAAATAAAAGATGCTATTTATAGTATCTTAAACTTATTCTCTTATAAGCTTAACCAGTTTGCTAGTCCTAAAGAGGTTATATAATGGAAAAGATCAGAAAGAGTTAAAAGGGCAAGAAGTAACATCTGGAAGAAAATGGACGATAAAGATCCAAATTCATCATGTACCATTGAAGTTATTTTACAAAGAGCATTTACTAAAGAAGAACTGCAAAATAAAAATAATATTAAATTTGGCGTCACAGTAGCATTAATGCTTTTAGATCTGACATACGATCAAAGTTGGGTAAATAATTGTTGATTAATCAGTGGTTTTTGGCTTATTAATAATATCATATACATTTTAAATTAGCTTGAAGGTAAAGAATTATTGGAAGATGATATGACAGATGGTATTGATGACGATAATGAACTATTCACGCATTTTAATAAAGACAACACAATAGATGATAATAATGAATCATCCTTACATTTTGATAGTGAGTTTGCATATTCTAACGATCAAGAAAGTGATTCAGACAATGACGTAGAAAATGAAGTTTATAATAATGAAGATGAAAAAGCAAATAAGATTATTGATGCAGAGAATACTGATAGTAAGGACAGTGATTAATAATTTTATTTGATGAAAACTCATTATAGAAATCGTTGCTTATTTAACATTTTTAATTTATATGTAATAAATGTAGTAAAGTATTTATGCAATAATTGCTTATATGTGATTTACATTAAATATTAATATAATATAATAACAATAAAGATGTGGTATTAAAATATGTATTGGATCACGTTGATCAGATTACGTTGATCATGTTAATCGTATTGATCAAGTTGCGTTAATTACATTAATCCAAGTTAATATTAATTACATTGATTTGTGTAGCATTAGTAGAACAATTCCATTTAACATTGATTGATGTCTAATTAATAACAACGTTGATTAATACATTGAATTATGCTTTTTTAACATTCTGATGTTGATAATCCTCTCTTGGCCATTCCGAAAACAGAAATGAGAAGATGTTCTAGCATAAATAATGTCACTACTGATGCTAAATTCGAACTAGTAAAGACATTACTTCAAGAAGCTAACATCGAAGGGTATAATCTTTTATATCCATCTGAAAATTTTCCTGATAAATTTCCACTATCACGCATCTCTCCATCACATTGCCCATTATGTGATCGAAAATATGATAGCGAAAATGCATACATTATATAAAATAAAAAATCCTACAGCTTTTTCTGCTATTAAGCAAACTAAGATAAGCAATCTAAGCCTTCGAAAAAACTTACTATTAGTGAAACTGCCTTAGATCGAGAAAAGAAGCTTCTGAGTCCAGTGAAATTAGACTGATCTAGAATATCAGACCCCAATGATCATTTTGTATGATGAGATTTAATATCCATGTATACTTTTAAGAATAGATTTACACGTAATGAAGTATACAATGCAATTCAAGCAACAGTCGCCTGTATTCAAAAGAATACGAAAACATGGATTCTAAAGCATAAAAACCAGATGGTAGCTTATATTTTGATATGGAATCTAAGATAGATATCGGTAAATTAACTATTAATATCATAGAATTTGGTGGGGAGGCAATAAAATTACAATTTTTAATAGAAAATGCATTTAACAGTGGTTTAATTGCTTATACAGATATTAATTTCCTACTATATCCTTCAAATGCTATTCCGCTAAAAACTGGATTCTTCAATCTTTTCCTGAGATTCAAAGTAAAGCTGACTTTCCATATTAATTATGACTTAATGAATCTGATCGTTTGACATATAGAAAATATCTGGTGCAATAGAAATAAAAATCTTTCCAAATATGTTCTGAAATAGTTTGCATTCCTAGTTCCGTATCCAAATATAATTCTCAGAACTATTCTTATTTACGCTCTTCACTTCGATGTGAAAAAAATATTATTACTGATTTTATCTGAAAAAGCTTATTCAGACCAGAGCTTATTTACTCGACCTCTGATCTAAGAAAGATTCTTGGACGATTTAATAACCCCATTCAAGCACGAAAACTTATTATTATGAATGAAGCAGGGATGGCTAGTGGTGAGTGACATAAGGTAAATGATCACTTAAAATCTTTCATTACAGAAGACTATGTCTCGATTGAGCGTAAAGGTCTCAAATCCCAAAATTGCAATCATTATACTGGATTTATAGTTTTAAGTAATCATGATATCCCAATTCAAGTAGAGATGGGGATGGATGTATTGTATGTTTAGATGTCTCCCCTCGCTGTAAAAATAATTTCACATATTTCGATCAGTTGAGAGGAATTCTTGAGCATCCCGATACGCCTAGATCTTTTATGTCATATTTACTTAATCTTAATCTCTCAAGATGGAAGTCACGTAAGATCCCTTCAACTAAAATGAAGATAGAAACCATGCAAGACCAACTTCCCAATCTCATTCGATTTATAATTGACTATATTGAATCTTGGGCTGAAGATAATCAAATCTGTCTTAAAGCATTTCCTATTCTTGAAATTCTGAAATAGTTTTAGAGGGATTGATAATTATATTTTTGCATTACCTTAGCCGTGGAGCTCACCATGTCCTATTTGCGATGAAAAACATGAAAATTATGGATTACATGGCGAATGGTATAGGAATGAAATAGAATATTGTCTTTCTTGCTTCACTTTAAGCAATAAATTCAAGTTCGCGATTGTAGCATAGAAACTCTGTCATGTTAGACCGATAACTAGAAATGCGTAGTATAATATTTGCTTGCAAATACAAAAATAAGGCATTATACCGCAATATGAAAAAAGTATCAGTGAAAAAAAATTCGTATGAAACATTATGCAATTAAGGTAGGAGTATACCAGTTGTGACTATGCATTTCAATGAAGTGACTCAAGATTACAAGCTAATGGTATTTTTCATTTTAGGATTTTTTGAGAATCACGAAAGCACAAATGAAACGAATTATAGAATTAATGATAGGATATTATATTAGTACAATGTATAGGATATCCTTGTCATATATCACAGATTAGCTCTCGATTCTTATAATTTATTTTTGTATAGATCGCAGTATCTACAGTTATTAGATATAACTTATTTATAACTGTAGTATAGCATTTGTTCTCGAACTTTTCCGTATGTACTTAATGAAATTTATTAATAAAAACTCTTCCTGACGATCTTTATATACTATTGTTAAATTAAGGAGGATCTGATTTTCATGATGTAATCATATTAACGCAATTTGCTTCAAAAGCGTATTCCAAAATCGATCCTGCAAATCATATAAAAAGGTGTTGTCCCAGTTAGTGAACTCTTTGCATAACTAAAGCAAAAATCAAACGAAAATAAAACTTATCATTATTAACATCATCAAAATTAACAATCAAAACGAACTCGCATATTCTGTGAAGTTATAATAAGATAGGTTGGTTTTATTGCTCAACTAGCTTCTTGAAACATGTCATCACAATGTTAATCTATTTTTCCTCTTCTATAGATGTCCCAAAATAAAACGGAAATATTACTTTTCTTACTATATATCGGCATTTTGATCTTTGCCAAGAAAATCACTGACCATCATCACGCATATAATAGGCGCAGTGAAATTACTCACATAAATCTCATCACATGCAATGACACAGCAAAAGTCTGATGCGTTGCATCAAAAAATACAAGCATCTTCACGTACCGAATTCTTAAAACTTTGCGCAGTATCGTATCGTCGATAACACAGAAAAAATTCAATAAATTTCTTATATATGAGGTAGGATGGAATATTGTGAAAATAAATCATGGTAAGTATGAATTGGAAATATTGCATTTCTTATTTTTTTTTACCTCATTTGCTAATCCCCTAATTTATGCAGTAGGTTCTAAATTATTTAATCTCGATGAAGTTCTATTAAGGGAAATAATCTTTTACATAATCTGTGCTGATAGTAGTGATATACAAGAAATTGGTGGGATAACTTTTATAGTAAGTGTGGGGATGAGAATCTTGTATTATTTAATAATAGTGATAGAAATATATTAGTTTATCTGAAATGTGAGAGAGCAAAGAAATAAATGTGATGCTGGGACTCGCATTAAATGGCCTAGAATCCGCGTAATCCCTCCCTATTTGATAGCAACATATGTTTCTTTTGCTTCTCTAGCATTTTTTGATTAGCTATATATCCGAAAAATTAATAAAATTGCAAATTGTAAAACGCACGTGATTTTTTATTATAATAAAAATGGGTTTGTTCCGGGGTACATTTTAAGGATGCCCAATAAAAATTACTGTGATTGTGTTAATATGTTATACAAGCACGTGAATGGTTTCTCACATAAATTCAAGCTTTTGACAAAAAAAAATACTTACGCTTTCGAAAATGTCTTCAAATTGGTGTAATTACTTTGACGAAACCGAACCTGAATATTATCGTTTTCTAGGCTTTTACGAATACCGCTCAAAGCAAGTAGACTTTACTTTCTCTTTTCGGACGGAAGCCTACAAACTTAAAATGGATCTTGATTGTCTCATCGAAAAAGGCACGGAGGAAATGAAGAAAGTTGCTAGTCAGTTGAATAATATTTTTAAGGCAAGTACACTTGAGCGTTTTTTGCATGGATGATTAGCAGAGGGAGCTCTCATAGCTAAGGTGATACCGGAATGCTGTCTACCTTATGGTCGGAATGTCCGCTATGGGAAATTGGAACCCTGTACAACTACGGTGACATCGGAATGCTGTCTACTTTACGGTCGGAATGCCCGTTGTACCTGCTTTCGCAATGTACTAATTCCGCGTGAACTATAATTCACGTAAAAGAGGAAATATCAAAATATATAAATTGTACTAATCAAATGTGGAAGGACGTATTACATAGACCTCTAACACCCGTGACCTTACCGATTAATGTTCAACTTATTATAATGGAATATAATACAGTAAGTTCTGCAGGATATTGAGAGCATTATAATTACTAGTTGATTAATGATAATTTGTTCTTAGCTCTTAACAGATAGAAAGGTTTTAAGAGAAAAGTGGCGTCAAAACTGGGCCAAATGTGATGCTTCGATGACTGAAAAAGAAGCCAAAATTTTTGAATGTGTGCAACTCGTAACTAGGAACTTGTAAGTGGAAATTTGTGTTGTGTTATCTTTGTTTGCATTATTGATATTTACAATTATCTGGCACTTCTGCAGTTTTTTGAATATATCATCATCAAGTAGCACTGGTAGTAATGTAATGGACGAAGACACTTTCGTTCACAGATACTGCCATTTAATGTTGGAAGAGACCTTTAATGTGACGAATTATAAACTTTTCTGGTAAGTTTTTATACTAGTGGTATTGTACATTGCTAATTTTTTTTATCTAACTGTATTGGTAAAATCAGGGCTAATGGAGAATTAAGTAGCTCAAAGGAACGACGAAAATCTGATGGTAAGAAGCATGGACGGAAACCAGATTTTCGATTAAATTTTGAAGAAAAAAACGAAATTGTCTTTGGAGAAATTAAACCGCCTTGTATTGCAAATAATGTAATAAACCATGCTTTGATCAAACTTGGCGAATTCATGAAAGGTTCGCTAGATTCTCTACATGAACGATTTGGGTACTCTCAATATTCGGAAACATTTGGAATCATCATTAAAGGTTAGCTTGTCCCCATCACTACCGAAATTGCTAAAGCTTAATGCCAACTAATTATATGTAAACTTAACAGGATGTCAAGTTGAGCTGTTCGGCATGGACCTTGCATTTGATGGATTATACCGTTTCAAAAAGATTGGAAGGGCATTATTACCTACCGAAGACGCTAATTTTTTAAATATAGTTTCTGTCATCTCAAACTTTTATAGTTTGTTGGTAAGAGTCTATTACTATATTCCTCAAGCGAGTTGTTACATAGTGTATTTGTTAATGTTAATTATTTCTTTTATTCTGGAAAAAGCTGATCGTTCGATTGAGGAATTGAATAGACCGTCTACTCCCACTGGTCAGTCATACCATAGAGAATCAAACTCATTTCCCCACAAAGTTCATATCCCAGTTTTAAAAATCCCGCCTCCTGCATTATCTGATTAGGAAAGTCATACCTTATTTTTATGTATTAACTTAGTGGTTTAATCAAGTGTCTTATTTTATTAATGTTGTTTCTATGATTCTCATTTGGAAAAATAAAAAATGGTTGTCATTTCCTAAGAAACTGATGCGTGAACAATTGTTCACGCGCACGTGATTTTTTAACTTTCCTACGTCAATGGTAGCCAGGACCACCCTCAAACACTTGTATTTGATTTTTATAGCACTTTTTTTATACGTAGTATTGTAAAGCATGACACAGTTGAAACAATTAAATAAGTAAAGTTTTGTCTATGTCGGCTTTTAAATTCATAAATGCTGTATGACCGCTTATCGAATAAATAAAATAATACATGTATAGCATTTAAATCATGAGTGATCCGCAAACTAATCTACATATAAATTTGAATCATGATAAAGGATTGCTATAGTTACCCTCCTTGATCTTTGATCTGCGGAGTGATAACATCTTCGAATATATTACTAACAGTTTGTCTCTTTATCCTGAAGAAACATAGTTTCAAAGGAGGCGCTATAAATCACTACATAAATATGGTTAGAACTAACTATTATTCTGATTTAAATCCTGTAGTAGTACAAGCAATAACTAATCTGCATTACAGATATAGCAATGAAACGCCAAAAATGTGGTGTTCCCGTATTCGTGTTCCATTTAGGAAACTTATCGAATATAACCCAACATTCTTCTCAAAGAATAAATATATTCATATGACTGAAAGATTATATGAAGATGGGAAATTCAGACCTGGAAGGCCTACATTTTATATTTATTGCACTGCATGTGATTCCTTAGTATTTATCTGTGAAAATACCGAGAAATGAATGTATTGCTAAAATAGAAGAAAGGCGTGATGCATATTATAGATCTATATTATGGAAACGAAAAATTAATAGAGTACTTAGTTCTAAAAAAGAGATTAGTAAGCTTTATAATAATAATTCGTATTATTTAAACAGTACCTTCAGAAAAGACTTTAGCGGTTATGATGCTACACAAATAGAAGAAATCATGAAAGAGATTGTAGTTTGCATAACTAACAGTGCAATTGCTATCCAACGGGCTTAGAGAGCTTTCAAGTTGGGTCCTGAAACATTGGCACAACGAGTCTGGAATATAGTGAGAAATGATAGTGCTCCCAATAGGAAGAAATATTTAGGTATACTTTCAACTTGTGAAAGGAAAATAAATCCTCAGACTCAAGAAGAATATGATTTACATACTGATGAAAATGTCAACTGCCTTAAAAAAGTATATAATGAAAATATTGCTCAAAAATATATTAAAGAATATCTAGCCAAACGGGCCTCAGGGTACAAAGAATATAATTATTATCATCCTAGTGATTGGGCAGAATGGAAGAAATACCAGTTATATAATCGCCTAAATACTGTAGCATATATAGTTGCTTTTATAAAATTGCATTAGCAAGGCTATAGAATCGTTACTTATGGAGATTGGTCTCTTATGTTAAAATGTCTAGCAAATCCTGAATATCGTCATATTAGCAAAGTAAATAATAATATTGTTGTAAACTTCATTAAAAGTTCAGAATATGCATAATATATGTGTAAAAAAGCAGGCAAACATTATCCATGTGATTCGCTAGAAATCAACTATTTTAAATCTGGATATATTACTATCGAGGAAAAGTTAAATATAATAGATTTTTCAAACTTGAATAATAATTGTGAGTATATACATCAAATTTTAGATTCTTTACTAAAATAGTGTAGTATATTTCATATTTATGTATAATTATTTAGTTAGGTACTTTGTAAAGCGTTTTGTAAAATAATAAATTAATTTATTTTTTACACTATCTAATAAAATATACAACTAGAATTCAGTATATAATCTGCATAGATGATCGCCTAGTGAAATTGTGGAATGCTTCATATATATGAAGAAAAATTAGCCAAAAATGCTATGCATGATCTACCTATTTTGGGTTAGATCTTTTAATCTATTTTAATAAAGTATTTTTGAGTTTAGGAAGATCAATAAAGCGATCTTGGAGATTCTTGATTGCGAGGCAATATAACTACAGTCAAGGTTAGATATAACGATACTATTATATAATGATAATGTCTTATAATGATAAAAAATCTTTTGCCCAAAATAATTATAATTAAATTAGTTTTATATACTGATTTTAATTAATAAATCTCTTTATTTTATAGTATCGCATTATAATGATATTCACATATAACAATATAAAATCTATATGAAATGATATACAACATCACGTGATTTATGATGCAGTGTAAAAAAAATTTTTTTTTTAGTATAAAAATTATCGCAAAATATTTTTCTCTCCTAATTTTTTTTAATGCATGTATATTCAGTGAGAAAAATATAGATGGCATATTGGACATCAGAGAAAATTTTTAATTATTTTTAAAAAAAAATCCATAGATTTTTTTTTCAAAAAACAATCTGATTAATCTTTTTTCAAAAGGTAACCTAACAACCTTTTTTTTGAACAACCCTGAATGTATTTTTTTTAAACTTTTTATAGATTTTTTTTTAAAAAATTCCATTAATTTTTTTTAAAAAAACAACCTGATTAATCTTTTTTTAAAAGAACCTAACCTTTTTAATTGTATATATAATCCTGATGAATTTTTTTTCTAAAATTTTTATAGATATTTTTTTAAAAAAAAATTCTGTTAATTTTTTTTCAAAAAAACAACACGATTAACCTTTTTTTTTAAAGAACCTAATTTTTTTAATTATATAAGCAATACCGATGAATTTTTTTTTTAAAAAAATTTCAGTTAATTTTTTTTCAAAAGCAATCCAATTCAAAAGATAACTAACAATTTTTTATTATTTAAGCATAACTTGATAGATTTTTTTTAAAGCTTCGATTATTTTTTTTTCAAAAGGTAATAAACATCTTTTTTATTGCATAAGCATAACCCGATGGATTTTTTTTAAAGAAAATCCAGTTAATTTATTTTTTATAAAAGTCAATTTGATTAACTTTTTAAAAGATAAC
>CAJVPQ010003193.1:0-11716 GCA_910591825.1 Funneliformis caledonium
AACAAGAGTATTTTTATTATATTTGTTCAAAAAATTCGTTATATCAAGAGTTCGCTATATCAAGAGTTGACTGTAATGGTTAACTATAGCCAAACTTGTATGTCTGAAACATGCTATAATCCTTCAAATTTTAATACTATGTTCATCCATTAATAAAGCCATATATCCTATAAACTCAGTGCCTTATCACATTGTAATTTTCGAGGCCAGTTAGAGGTTTATCAGGATTATCATATATACTCTTAAATGCTTCTGCAACTTTCTCACTGCTTTTTGATGTTAAAAAAATGAAATCTTTATATCTAGTCGCGCAGTCTATAACTAATAGTATGTAGTAATATATTAGATCATCATCTAGTAAATTTGTATCCACATCTTCATCATATGGTATTTCAATTAAATCACATTGGTGCACAGTATTTGGCTTTGTAATTTTAGAGTAACTAGCATAAGGTATATGCTTTAGTGAAGGACGAAAAATTTGATATATTACTTAGTTCTTAAGCCATTTTTTTACATCAATAAGGCTGTAGCCAGTTTTTTTACAAGCATCTCATAATCCCTTAGCATTTTGATACAGACCTTTAGGATAATAATATAGTTTTTGCAAGGCAAAATACTGGTCTAAATTATGAGCTTTTTGAGGATCGATATTAATTGTAGATATTTGTTTTGCTAGATCTAGCTCTCACGCTTTTTGAGGATCGATATAAATAACCAGTTCTCCCATTCTCTTTTATAATCACGAAAAAAAAGAATGTCATTCCACAGATCTCACCCAAGGTAGAGAAGAACGTGTGAAAAACATAAAGCTGAGCTGGAGGAGGAGAACTTTCATCTTCGTAATGAATTGCAGATAGAGGTGGATATTAATTACCAGAATGAGAGATGAATTAATCAGTTGGAGCGAGATTATTCCTAATGTGAGCAAGAAATTCAAGATCTCAATAGGAAGATAGAGCGCCTTGAAAATACTTCAAAAAAGAGATAGTTGAATTGAAATCTAAAATATCCAGCCTAAAAAGTCAGCTATATCAAGCTAGAAAGGATGTGCGAGATAAAGAAAAGTATATCTCTACCTTAAAAAAGCAGTTAGTAGAATCTGAGAAGCAGGTTAAAAATCTGTGATATAAGATCAGGATCATCTCATCACAAAAAATTCTCTAGAGTAGGGTAATTCTCCAGACTTGTATAATTCTGATGATAATATGGCCACAATCACAGAACTAGCAAATGCTATAAATAGTTATGTGAATAATCTAACAACAGGTAGAGAAATCTTAGCAAATCAAATAAAAAGAGCAACAAGACAAATTCGCTGAAAAGAAAATAATTTGCAATAGGATATATTTCAAGAGCAACAGAGGCGCTATAATGCAGAAGCTAAATGTGATAATGAAATTATACGAAGGCAACTTGCTAAAGGGGTAAAAGTAAGAATTATAAGTGATCTTCAGAAATATCAAACTAATGCTCAAAACCAGGTAAATAGAATAATAGATAATATAGCAAGAAAACAAACCTGTATAGGTGAACTAGTATAAGAAAAGTTTGCCTTATAATTACTATATTAGTGAAATGCTCATCACTTATAGTGAAGTAGAGGGAATATAGGTTTATTAGAGTATAATTGAGATAGGCTCTATGAGCGATATAAGAAATAGAAGAATAAGACCTATGATGCTTAGCAGAATATTTTAATTTTACAGAAACAAATTTTAGCACTACAGAATAATCCACTAAATCAAATAAATATGGCTTTACATGCGGGTTTGTAATACTTGAATTAAGCAGTTTTGAACAGAATCATAAAAGTTTGGAGATGATTTTATAACGTATATCCATTTAGCAGGTCTAAATGATGAAGTAAGAATTTGCAATATATTAAATCGATCAGTAAAGGGAGAAGTGCGAGAGTGATACAGAAAAGAGTTTGAAAATAAAAACTGGGAGTTACAGAATGTATTTGATAACTCTGATATAGGTGCTACTATAACTCATATTCGTGATGCTAATGCAGGAGCTATAACAGAAGTTGTCGCATCTTTTCCAAATGTTCCATTAGGTCTTGCAGGTGCAAATATTATTCCAGTTCGAGGACTTGATAAAGATTGGATGATAGCTGGAGGACGACTAACCAATGCAGTACCAGTTGCACTAAATGCTAAAGGAGGTATTCCTATTATTCTTGCAGGAATCTGATCTGAACAAAGGTTGAATCATATTAAAAATCATTTTCCATCTACTGATAGATATTTGAGAATGTTTAAAATTGTGGTATTAAAACAAGAAGCACATGAAAGTGTATTCTCTTATTGGGTAAAAATACTAAAGTATGGAGATCAATTGGATTATACTCCAGTACAAAAAAAAACACAATTTATGTCTAGAGTAAGAGATGATATAAAGGAAAAAATTTATAGGATTGGTCAGCATAAGGCTATTAATGATATTCTTGACAGTTTAGCAGAATTTGAATTATGTCGTGAAGTATTAGGGCAACTGCCATTGTATCTTAATTATACACCAGCCCTTCCTGCTATTTCTAATAACATACCTCAACAGCAAGAGATTTTCTTAACAGATATACAAAAAATATTTCAAGATGCACAGACACAGCAAAAAACTGAAAACTAGGCATTAGTAAAAAAAATTACTGAATTAGAATCTCAAATGGCTCAGCAAATGCAAAGCAAGAAAACCCTCTACTGATTTCTCCTAAAAATATAGAGCAATTACTTGATTCATATGAAAGTAATAATCCTTTTGATAGATCTCCTGTACTATATAAACTGGAAAAATTACGTTTAGCAAGAATAGATAAATTGAAAAGTATAGTAGGTAAAGTTACGAATACTTTAGGTAATGTTGCAAATTCTGTAGGTTAATTAAGTAATCAATTAGAAAGAATAACACTTAATGATCAATCTCGAAAGCCTTTTTATTGTAGTAATTGTGGACAGGAAGGGCATAAGAAAAATAATTGTTTTAGATTAAATTCTGTAGCTAAATCAAATTTTACCTAGTGTTATTATCCTCAACTTTCATCTACACAGTTTCAATACACGCCTCCAGATTCTGATAATAAGGAAGATGATCATTATAAAATAGAAAATGCGTGATATTATACACTTGAAAAAAAAACAATTACCACTAAATGATAAGTTACCTCTAGAGTCCAGCCAGCTGAAAACATATGATAAATTATTTCCAAAACTTTCATCGGCAATGCGAAAAATGTGTTAATTTCATATAATTCAGGAGAAAGAATAAAAATCAGATAAGTGGTTTTCATCATTACAATATCTAAATGCTAAAATAGATGATTTAACGATCTCTAATTCTTTTTTAGATAGTGCGAGTGAGTTCAGGAAAGTGAATAATGTAACAATTAATGCCCTTAGGTGGAAAGCTGATAAGCCATCTGACTTTGCAATAAAAGGTAACTCCAAATACATTACTGAATCATTGGGATAGTTTACAGATATACCAATCAGTATAAAAGATAAGGATGGTAAAACTGTCACAGCTACTGAAAATTTTACTCGTATTGATAATAGAAAACCTGAACCAATGTTATGTTTAGATATGATATGGATTAGAAAAGTTCAAGGTATCTTTGACCCAAATAAAAATCAATTTCGAATGAAGTTACATGGAAAAACTTACATTATCCTAACTTTTAGCAAAGCTTCAGAAGTTAAAGATCTACCTAAAGAGAAGCAAGACCAAGCATATAATAATTCCTCTAGTCTAACTAGTGAGAAAAACTTAAAAAAAAATGCGTAAACTGTGTAAAGCTTGAAAAACATCTTGTAAAGGCTAAAGAAATGGTCTATTTGGCCTTAAGTATTGATAAATTTCTTGCTGATACATGTGAATCTTTATATAAAGGTAGTATTAGCTATTAAATCCTTAAGCTT
This sequence comes from Funneliformis caledonium, assembly GCA_910591825.1. Lineage (NCBI taxonomy): Eukaryota > Fungi > Glomeromycota > Glomeromycetes > Glomerales > Glomeraceae > Funneliformis > Funneliformis caledonium. The sequence goes on from CAJVPQ010003193.1 coordinate 3,924, forward strand.
TTCACCACAATTAACTAGATTTTTAAGAAGAGATTCCACCCTGGCTTCTCAGAATGTATTAGACAGATTATCAGAGAAAGAGATCACATCATTTTTGTTATTTTTTTCCACTATACTGGTTGCTTCAATAACCAGCTTCTCATCTATTTTAACCTTCTTTTTTCAACTATTCATTTTTGGAATCTCTGTAGCTAGAAAGAATAGAGTTTTGGACAAGTCGAATTAACTCACGAATCAGATAAGTTGAGTCGAATTTAAATCAAGTTGAGTTTATGTTTTTTTGACTCGATGATTTGCAAGTCAAGCCAAATTCAAGTCGAGTTAAATATTTAATTTGACTCGATTTAAATTCGACTTGATTCGAGTTAACTCGAGTTGACTTAAACAATAAAAAAATCATTCAAGTCAAATGATAACAAATCGTTCAACTTGAATGATAAAAAAATCATTTAAGAAGAACAATAACAAATCATTCAAGTCGAAAGATAACAAATCGTTTGACTTAAACGATAAAAAAATCGTTCAAGTCGAATGATAACAAATCATTTGACTTAAACGATAAAAAAATTGTTCAAGAAGAATGATAACAAATCATTCAACTTGAATGATAAAAAAATCATCCAAGTCAAATGATAATAAATCGTTTGACTTGAATAATAAAAAAATCGTTCAAGTCAAACGATAACAAATTGTTTGACTTGAATGATAAAAAATTTGTTCAAGAAGAACGATAACAAATCGTTTGACTTGAATGATAAAAAAATTGTTCAAGAAGAATAATAACAAATCGTTCGACTTGAATGATAAAAAAATCATTCAAGAAGAAAAATAACAAATCGTTCAACTTGAACAATAAAAAAATCATTCAAGTCAAATGATAACAAATCGTTCGACTTGAACAATAACAAATCGTTTGACTTGAATGATAAAAAAATCGTTCAAGAAAAACGATAACAAATCGTTCGCTCCTCTTCTTTTCCCCTCTGATCTTTTCGTTTTTTTTTATTATTTTTTTATTTTATTTTTTTTATTAATTAAATGTTTATAAAAATTTAAAATTGACTCATAACTTGATTTGAACTTGACTCGATTTGAATAAATTCATCAAAATCGAATCAAGTTAAAATTGAGTCGAGTCAAATTGAATTGAGTTTAAAATTTATATAACTCGAATCAAATCAAATTGAAAAATTTTATAAAATAAATTTGACTCGACTTGACTTGAAAAAAACGAGTCGAATAGAGTTAGTCTTTAAATTTGACTTGACTCGACTCATTCAGAACTCTAGAAAGGGATACTTCTGATACTACTTCAAGAGTCTGTTCTGTCTTATCAATTTGGGAATTTTTATCCAAAGTAGGCTGATCAGAGAAAGATAAAATAAGCCCTTGTTGGAGACGTTCACTATTGTTCTATATTTCATAAATACGCCAAGTATCAACATGAAATTTTTCAGCTATTTTTTTTGATGCATTAGGTATCCTGCCTCTGGATTCTCTAATTTTCTTGATATCAGCTTCAGTTAACAGGGTTGCATTAGATCGATAAAATTTTTCATGGAGATGAACAATCATTTTTTTAGTTAGAATGTATATGTAAAAAAAAAACTACCAATAATTTTTTAATACCTTTCAATATGTATCAATATTCCTAGCAATTCAATATATATCAATACCTTTTAAAACGAATCAGTGCCTTTCAATATGGATCAATAGTTTTCAATACATATTGGTAATCTTTAATATATATCAATATTCTCTTTCAGTGGATATCAATAAGTATGAATGTCTACCAGTGCTTTTCAATACGTATCAGTGATCTTTTTTTCAATAAGTATCGATAAGCAATAGATTTGCCAAAAATAATCATAAGATCCTGGCTGATTTTTTGCCTGAAGTAAAAAAAAATACCAATAAAATGTCCCAGATCTATACCTTAAAAGATCTGAATAATGGTAATAAACTTGGAGATACTTCAGCTAATTATTATCCTTCCAGTTAAATAGATCTTGAAGAACAACTTTCTTGTGCAAAAAAAGACTATGAAGTTGCTATATATTGGGGAAGCCAGTTTGCGGATAACTATGATATCTTAGATAGTGAATACAAGCGTATGCAAAATGACTTAAATAGATCTAGAAAAAAAAATAAGAAACTTTCCAATCAGATGCATCAACTTGAAGAAAAGATAACATGCTTACAATCAAAAATAAATAATCCTAAACTTATAGACGAGATAAGACAATTGTATTCAGAGATAAATGATCTTAAGCTTCAGATTACTCGCAAAGATATTTCTCTTGCAGATGCTGAAACCAAATTCTCTATAAAATCAGAGGAGATGCAAGTCCTCCAATCCAAGATGAAGGAAGAGATACAGGTTTTCCAATCAAGAGTAAAAGAATTAGAGTAGGATGTTTCTTTAGCATAGAATGAGTTATCAGAAATGAATCTCTTGAGCATAAATTTGAACTAGAAAAGATAGAAATATCTACAAAAAATATCAGCCTAAATTTGGTAAAAATGGACTTAGAAGATTCATTGAGCAAAAAAAAAGATGAATTAGAGCAAATAAAAGATGATTTAGTCATAGCACAAAAAGCATTAATAAAAAAAGACTCTCTCCTTTAAGAAGCTAATGATCGTTTAGCTGAGCAGATCCTAAAAACATTTAGTAAGTCTAAAGTACTTGGAGGTGTTAGCGAACTGGAGAAAGATAATAGTATTACTAATCCTAAAACAACCCTGAAATTACCCAATTCCTTCTTTTTTCAATATGCAATTATTTTCGTAATAGTATTACTAATCATATACATCCTATGATGCATATTCTCTCGTCTATATTCGAATGAAGAAAATTAAAATCTTCTGAATTATAAAATACCCTTAAATAAAAATCAGAGTTAGGAATTCCCAATCTGATACACAGAAGAACCAAAAGACAGGATTACCCCTATAAAACTTTACCTTATAGATATAGATGAGCCTACAAAGCACAAATCATCCTGAAATGTTAGACATCTAGCAATATTATAGCCATTTGCTATGCTGATTACAGGGAGAAGTGGTACAGATAAGACTAATTTACTTGCAAACTTTGTACTTGGAGATAAAAGTGAACATATATACAAAAGACAAAAGGTGTCCAGATATATTAGGTGCGATGATTTGATAGTTTGTGGTTACCATCTTAACGAGCTGAAATGGGCATTCGTCAAATATATGTATAGAATAATTGCGAAAGATTCCAGAGTACCATATTATGAAAATATTCGGTTCAGCTATATTTCTTCTGAAAGGATTCCAAATGTAAAATCATTCTCATCAGAAAGGAGCACTGTTATTATTTTTGAGGACTTGTGTGTCATCCCAGAGTATATACAAAATCAAATTATCCCCTTTTTTTACTCATAGGCAACATAGAAACATTTCACCCATTTACATAACTCAACGCTATCATAAAGTCCCTATTATTATTCGTGAAAATATCTTCCATTTAGTGATCTTTAACAGAAATGATAGCTATCAAGATGTGTCTAGAATAGCCAGTCGTTATACTGATAATGTGAAAAATGCATCTATAGTTATTAATAGCTACCTTTGAAGTAGTAAATTTATTGTATTTGATCTTATTAGGCCAGAAGATAATTCCCTTGCAATTCGCCTAAGGTTTGACATTTCACTAAATCTGCAGAAGGAGATAAAGGTGAGGCAGAAGCATAAGAAAAAAGTACTCAAGCTAATTCATGTAAAGCGCCTCTCGGTTAATTTTCTTTCAAAAATGATGATATTATTTTTATTATAATTGGTATTCACATTATACAAGTATTGGTAATTTCTAGTAATATAAATAACTACAGCGAAAAATACTAATAGCTAGATATAATTATTTCTATTATTACGAGTGTAGTGGTGGTACTTGTGAGGTAGAACCTCCATTTTCTTCATATGGCAGTGGCGGTAATGGGGTTTGATATCTTCTTGTAATATTTTGTTCACAGAGCCGATTATAGTCAGTTACTATAGTGAAATAAAGTATTAGAAATTAGTATATCTTCTCATAAATATTCCTTTCTTTGATCAACTAATCTTTATCTGGTATTTTCCAGAACTGTTCTTTGAATTCCTCATAATACTTGAGGCTGTTCTTAGTCCTTTTTCCATTAGCTTTACTATTGATATATGCTTCTATACGCTAAATAGAAAAGATAAATTAGTCTGGCATCAAGCGCTGTACATGGCTGAGGCTTCAGAGATTTCAGAAGGATTTCTATATACTTTACAATCCTGTTTAAGACTCTCAAACTTTTCTCTATAATGCGTACCAGTATAAGACGTTCTAAACTGAAGGTTGATCTTTGTAAAGACTTTCTTTCAGAAAATTCTCTTTCCATTTTTAGCTAGTTCATGAAACATTTTGTTATTTTCTTTACAGTTGTTGATCAAAACTCGAAGTTGCTTATCAGTCTACATTGTAAAAAGCTTTTTATTTTTTTGGGATTCAAGTCTCTAGAGACTATGGTATTATATACCTTTCTTAACTACATTATTGTAATTACGTAGAGAAGGAAGTAGCAAAAGCATAAAAGACAAGTCATTACATATTGAATGACTATATATTAGATGTGGCTTAGAATCATGCAGATAACTACTGTGGAATGATTTTAATCAAAATCACATGAAAGCGATTACGTTAAAATAATCTAAAAATTGCATCATAAATATTTTTAAAAAATACCATACTAATATCATATCAAATAATATATTGTACTATTAGATCTGAAAAAAATACCATATTATTACCGTGTCATTACCGCAAAATTGCGTAATATTAATTCTACCTTTCTATATTACGCATTAACTCTGATTCACTGAATAAAAAATTCACGTGATTTTGGCAGGAGCATCCCAGCTAAAATTTCGTTAAATTAATACATGATCATATTTTTCATGATACAGATAATAAGTTTTTTATTAATTGTTGCAACTCTGGCCTTAATTTTATTATTCTCAGCCTTAAGCTCGCTAATGCATTGTTTTAACAAATCAGTCTTACCAGGACTATCTATTTCAGATTGTATGCTTATGTAATATAGTATTAGTATGTTAATATTCAAAAAATCACATGATTTCATGATGGGAAGTGAGTTTTCCATCATGCAAATTTGCCAAGAAAAAATTTTATTATATACTGCTTTATTAGAACTTAATAAAAATTACATATATAAAATCTCTATTCTATGAATTTTTTGGGGTTGAAACCGTTACTACCATTTTACTAGAACTATGTTCACTATCCTCAGAGTCAGAACTATATAATATTTTATGAATTGTACAGACTACAGCCATTCTCAATGTCAATAAAGTATGGATAAGCTGATATATAGCACTTGGTAAAGTCATATGTAACAGAATTGTTGCCTCCTCTATTAAACAGTACTTATAAATGTCTAATTCTTTTTATATAGCATAAAGTTCCATAACATCACCTAAAAGTAAATAAAGTAAAATATGAACGATTTATGAATATATAGAAAAATAGAAATAATTTATTTGTACCTGCGATATTAATAGTGAATATGGTTAGATTCTGCCTTCTTGATGGTTGGTTAAATATCTTTTTAAGGTTTTTTATGTTCCTCGTAATGTTGATAGAATTCTTGGAAAAATGTATTAATTTTTTATGATTACGATCCCGCTTATCTTAACTGGAATTAGGTCTACTGGTCTTAAGATAAACAATTTCAAGTTCAGCATTTTTTTTGAACTGGACTACCATCATATAATTGGCTCTTTGGGCAATTTTACGAGAACCTTTTTGTATGGTACTAGCTGAACTCCCTTCTTCACCCCTTAATTTAGAAAACATTAATTATAGCAGATATGATAGTAGAGTAATAAAACTTTTTGAGTTAAGTCTACCATATGTCCTATGCTATCGGGTTTCCTGGTAAATCGCTCATCACTATATTTAATAATGATACAAGCACCTCACAAACATATGATCCTTCATTTATCGATTTTCCTTCTTTATATATGCATCATATTTTGGCGATTTCTAAACCTTGAGCCTATAATTATTTATTGGTTAATGAGCAAAGTAAAAAATTATATAAACAAATTTTGGCAAAAATTGCTTGCTGGTGACTTACATAGATTCTAACATCCATTTTGTTAGATCTTGCAATTCTTCGGGCTTATCTAACCATTCTTTATAATTAATATTACTCAAAACCTCGTCTATGTTAATTTTCGATTCTTCATTTTGGATAAATTCTTTATAAGCTTCCATTATATCATAATTCTGTTTTAACTTATATTTTTGAAATGGCTCCTTAAAAATATCAGAAACTGATCCAGACATATTTGTAAAGGATTCTGACTTGATATCTAGAACACCTGAATAAATCAGATAATCGAATCCAAAGTTCTCCACATTTATTTCCTCAAGTTCTGTTTCTATTCTCTCCCATATGGTTTCTCATAACTAACGCTCTCAGTCATGCATCGTCTAACATCACGCTACAAAGATCGTAAATTTGTATTTGCATCTTCATACTAGGCTTCTGTATCGATTACTAACGCTTCCATTTCTGAGAGTGAACATAGATCTTTGAATGCAGTTGTGACCTAAAATATATTTAAAATTAGTTTCCAAAACTCGTTTGACAAAATAATTTTATTTTACATTATGGGATCAGATTAGATTTCCATTTTTATAAAGTTTCAAATGCTGGCAAAATATTTGATATGTAGATATAGTATAAAACTAGTTACTACTGTGTGGAAAGTAATAATATTATAACGGACATCAGCCTCTTTGCTAGTGATTATACTATACTAGAAAACCTAAAAAATATGTGACATCATATCCGCATATTTACCATGATTAGTATTTATTGTCTTATTCATTTCGCTAATTTTTTTCCAGTACTAAAACTCTGAAGCTTCTTTATCCGTTCAATATTCTCTGAGGGACTTGTCCTAATACTCACTCCAGAACATTTTCAAAGTTCTTCACTTCCTTTTTAAAGACACCTGTCCATTCACCTTCCTCTACTCATACAAATAATGCCGTGAAAATTCTGACGATATCGAGGGGTTCTCTTGTTAAAAGAAACTCTTCCATGTTTTAATAGAGTGAAGGTTAAATGTTAGTGAAAGCTTTGCTAAGTGAAGTAAAAAAATAATGTAAAGGTATAATAATTTTACTATACTGTCTTTTAAATGACTCTATTTACTTCCCTCTAGGCTTGCAATCATGTTGGAAAAGGGACAGGAGGATATGTAAGGCACTTTATACCTGTGTTTGTGATTAAAGGCATGTGAAATATACATTAAAGATCTCAATATTATATCATATATATTATATATACTTTAATAAGGATCGAAAACATGTTAATTTATGTTGTATACGCTTATATGCATTGGCCTTAAGGTGTTGAGGGTATATATATACATACTTTTTTTTTTTTACTTGCCTGACCGCTCAGTAATAAAGACCTAGTAACATTATATAAATATACTTTGATCGAAATCTAATAGGAATAGCCTCTAGTATCAAAAGAAATAAACTTATAAATAAATGCTATTCAGATAGATAGGGAAAAAATTTGAAATATTTTGGAGAGCGGTTTATGTGTGAAATTATTTTATCGCACAAGTATAGTTTCACAGATGATTTGCAAACTATTACATGTTATATCATATATACCTAATAAAAAATTTGATATAAAAATTCCATAAAAATATAAAGTTTTATAATGTATAATTTTTATGGAATTTCAGTATAA
>CAJVPQ010003194.1:0-11716 GCA_910591825.1 Funneliformis caledonium
ATGATTCCTGGTGCAGTGACAATTCCCGATCCAATGATGCTGTTTATGTTCATACCAATACCGTAAGCACGATTTATAATCTTTCTTCTGGGATCATGTTCGTACAAATTCATTTTAATTTTTGAAGACTTTTAATAAATTTGAGAATTTTTTTTTTATTTTCCATTCGAGGGGAGTTTAAATAATTCCATCATCATATCTAATATTAAAATAAAACAAATTAGGAATGAATGCAAGAAAAAAATATACTATTTGACATTCAAACGTAACGTTTTGGGACTGATTCTTTACTGCACACACATGGAAAAAGGAGCAGATCATTAAAACGTGATTTCACATGGGTTTTCCAAATCCTAAATTGACTTGGGAACAATTTGCTACCTAATACACTGGTAAGTTCTAATTGCCCTAAATTTAAATTAGGTCAGCAACATTGCAATTGCTCAAATTTGAAATTTCAAGTTGGATTACTCAAAATCGAAAGTTTAATTTAGGGTAGTTCCTTGGGATACAATATAATCACAATAATTGCGATGAAAATTAGGGTCTATTACTCGGTATTCTCATCCCAAATCCAATTTGCCCGAATTTTAGGACCGCATGTCTCATTTCAAAATTAGATTTGAGGCAAATCCTTATTAATTAGGGCATATGGAACGATGATTGAGAAAAAAAAAGGTCGGTACTTGCTTATTGCAAATACTGTATATTAATTAGAATTTGGTAAATGTAATTTCGGGAAATTTATAATAAATCGATATAGGCGGAAAAAAAAAAATTCGTTATTAACAATATTCGTTTCTTATTGTGTATATATTTATTTATTTTTTTTAAAAAAAAAATGTCCTGTTGTAAGTAATTTTATTAAATGCATAAGAAAAAAATTAATATAAAAAGAATTTATTTCTGTATACATTAATTATTTGTTATAGCCTTAACATCTGTTTAACGCGCTAAATAATACATGAATTATAACCAAATAATAATAATGATAATAATGATAATAATAATTATTGGGATTTAGTTTATTAACCTTGAATACTGGGGAGTAAAAAAAATTATTTTGGACCTTGGGTCTAATATTTATTAACCCTAGACCTGAATCTCATAATTAAAATTGATATTTTTAGGGTACCGCTAGATAAACAACTTCGACTTATGCACGAACGATTTCTTCCTATTTCAAATTAAAAAAATATATTCGATATAAAATTTGTTTATATATACGAATAACTTCGGTCATGTGTTACAGGATTTACAGGATTTCCAAAAAAAAAAAAATATTACTCCTTGTATTCAGTTTATAAATTGATTAAAATAAATTTTCATTTTTAGTAAGAATATGTTTCAATAAAAAAAAAAAAAAGAATAAAACCGAAATATCATCAAAAAAAAATGTTTCTGCCGCTATTACAGATTTCTTTCCGAACAATATTGTTAGGAAGTATTTTCAATTGTGATTTTATTTAATTAATTATGAAATCGAATTTTATGTAGACTCTCTGGACGAGTTTAGAAACTTTCCCTTCACTAATTGTCTTATTATTGTATATATATGTACATTATAATTGGAATTGGAATGGAATGGTCTAAGTTACAAATTAATCGTTATATTAAAATTCTAAAAACCTTTTTCAATTATTGTTCTTATATTTATTTCATTTATTTCTGAATAGATATTTATACAACTTTTGTAATTTATTAACTTTTTTCAATATATAGTGGGTCCCGATATTGTTGCAGCAGCAAGATAAAAAAATTAGCGTCAATTAAGAATAGCATAGTTAATGTATTTTTAAAACACTTGAAAAAATAATGATGAGATTATTGGAATTTATATCTTTTTATTGCATTACTGTAATGAGATTAAAATCATCGTTTGATCATCCGGGATTGTTGCCTAATTAAATTAGATCTACTCCTTATTTATCACACACATGATTAATGACCAGTCGGACTTCCTGCAATTACTAATTTGGATAAATAAAGATAAATAAAAGCACAATGTTAACTTGAGTTTAATAAAAAATTTTTTTAAATTGTGAAAAAGGTTGTTCATTTTAAAATATGAGTCAATCTAGAACGAATATTTTGGGTGCTGTTTTTGGTATCGGTATGAACATAAACAGCATCATTGGGTCAGGGATCGTTACCACAGCAGGAATGATATGGAATTCAGTAAAGTCTCCAGGAATTGTATTATTATTATGGTTTATTGGTGGAATTATTAGTATGTCGGGATCATTAGTATATTCTGAACTTGGTGTTAAACATAAGGATAGTGGAGGAGAATTGAAATATTTACAAGCTGCTTATCCAAACCCAAAACTTTTAATAAGCTACCTTTTTAGCTTTATGTACATTTTGTAAGTTTAATATTGATTTTGAATTAATCAAAGTATTGGTTAATTTGTCAATAATCCGGTCATTATTTTTATTTAGAGTGATTAGGCCGGGAATTACATGTGCAATTTTACATTCTGCCGCGAAATATTTTTGGTATATGATTAATGGACCTCAAAATGATAACAAGATAGATATCGATGAATGGAATTTTCCATTTTCTCCATTTTGGTATGAATAAAGTTTGTTTCTAAAGAATTTTAGTAGCAATTTGTAGCTTAAAGATTTAATCAATCATATTTTTTAGTTCTGTAAAATTCATAGCGATTGCAATTTTATTTATTATAACAGCATATCATATGATTAATAATAGACTGGCAAATGTTATAAATCAAACACTTTCAGTTATAAAATTGATCACATACTCAATTATCGCAATAGCTGGAATTTTCAGATTGATTTTAGATTGGGAAATAAGTCGTACCAATTGGCAAAAACCATTAAGCGTAAATAAAGATTTTACAGCTTATCCTTCCGCTATTTTATTGGTAAATATATATGATTATTTTTCAAATACTTACAATAAAATTTATATTCAAAAGTTTGTTCATTTATAGATAATGTTTAGCTATAATGGATGGAACAATTTAAATTGTAAATCATTCAAATTGCGTATCTTTTTTTATTTTAACATTGATGAGTAAATATCATAATAACGAATTCTCTTTGTAGATTCGCTGGATGAGTTTAGAAGTGTAGAAAATAAGTTTCTTGTCAGTAATGGTATCAGTGTTGTCATTGTTACATTCTTATGTATGTATGTTAAGTTGGAAGGATTTAATACTTCTGCTATGATACTAAAAACCTTTCAATTATAGATCTTCTTATAAATATTGCGTTTATTTCTGTTATACCTGAAGATAAGATACGACTACAGGATAGAAGAACGGTTCAAATCATAGCCGTACCCTTTTTTGAAAAATTATTTGATAACAATGTAATATTAGTAAAAATATTTGAGTTTCTAATTGTACTTTCTTTAATTGGTACTGCTGCATCAAATATATGGAGGTAGATGATGATAAATATATTTTTTAAATTTAATTCATATTACTTATTTTTGTAATTTAAAGTAACCTTTTTTTTTTTCCTTTAACAAAAATATATAGTGGATCAAGAGTCATTGTTGCAGCCGCAACATCGGGTTTTTTTCCAAAATATTTACATCAATTAAAAATTTGGCATCAATACTGTAACACGCCAATTAATGCATTGTTAGCGCAATTTATTTGGTGTATGTTATTTATTTTGTTTATTGGGAGTAGTTTTGTCATTACAAGTTTTGAATTATATTCTTCTTTTGCAATGTACAGTCATTGGATTTTTTATCTTGCCATTGGTATAGGGTTATTTGTAATTCGATTCAAAAGGTATAAGGATGGAAATGCTGACCCTATAATAACATTTAAAGTTTCGTTTCCCATAGCAGGAATTTTTATATTAGCAGGTTTATTTATAATTATATGTTCTTTTTTTGTCGACGTTCAATGTCCAACTTCTACATCACCTGATCCAGTTGTTTGTAATCAAATCGAAAGGATCCAAAAAATGGTTCCAATGTTTATTAGTTATGGTTTTCTTTTTATTGGTTTGATTTTTTGGTATTATTATTGGTGGGAGACTAATAAAAACGATGTGACAAAAGAGAAATCAACTGAATGTAAGGAAGTAGAGGAAGTAGATGTTGAGGTAGAAAGAGAAGCAGTAATGACAGAAGAAGCAATCGACAATTTATATGAAGATGATGAGATAGATAAAGACTATGAAGGATCTGAAAATGCATCTGAAATTTTTGCTAATTTTTAATAATTATAAATGACTTTTTTTTGTTATATTTATTTATATATTCATAATTCGTTTCATGTTACCAAATAAATATCCTGTTAAACGATCTGATGCTAGTATTTTGATATTTTATTCTAGTATATTTATTTGTTACGTATGTTTAAAATATCTTACGTGTGTTCTTTTAATTTAACATAGAAGTAATTGTTATTACATATGTTTTAATTCAAATCATAAGTGATGAAGTGTAGGCAATAGTACTTTGAATTTGTAATAATTCGAGCTTCGTAAAACTTACCGGACGTCAAATATTATATTAAACTTGAATAAAAATACCAAATAAAATTTTACAATTTACGGATTCTTTTCATATAATTTTTATATTTAAAGTTTCTTATGGTTACTAATCTCTATAAACAACTTTGTTTAAATTAATCAATTAATTATTGATTCGAGTATGACTTTTCATATGTAAATATTCAAAAACTTTGTATTAATATCAAATTTAATTTTTAAAGATTGGTTTAATTTCAGAATAAATAATTTATAATAAAAAAGTATAATTTTGACAGGTTGAAGCTTTCATCATTATGTTTTTTAAACAATTTTTTTCTGTAAAAAAAACAAAGTCGACTCCACAATTTTAGTCATGACGGAACCAAATTATTGAACATTAAGAATAGAAAATCACTCCTCAAATTTTTACAAGACGAGATTCTCTGGTTCTAGCAAAATTCAATTTTAAATTGCGTTAAAAAATTTTTTTTTAAAAAAAAAACTTCTTAATAATAAAAATTAATACTAATTCACAAATCGTTTTTTTTGTCGCAGGGTCGCCAAACGCTAAATTATATATTACGACGAAAATCTTACAGATTTTTTTTTTTTTTTTTATCCAGTCATATTGGTTTCTGCCTAACGCAATATCCAAGAGACGATAAATCAATAAATGAATGTATGGAGTATCCCGTTACGATAATTTCTAGTTCTAATGTTCTAGTTTTATCCAGTGATTTTTTGAATTAACGATACGATACTATTATGAAAAAAATGATCGTGACAACTAATCTTGCTATATTTTAATGTTATTGAAAGGTCTGATCGCGCTAGATTTATAAAGTTCTTCTATTATTGAATAAAGAATAACACTATTTCTATATCTAAATTTGCTATAAACAACTGATTTTTACCTATTTAGTTATTTGTTCGGTTCGTAGAGGTAGTTCGCATAAAATATAAGAAAAATTATTAAAGATATAAAGATAAAGCATTAACGAGATTTGTTTGTAAGTTAAAAAGCTATATCATATTTTACTTATTCAATGATATTTTTTTTTTTTTAGAATCCAAATAGTCTTTACGAGAATTTCTCTTGTAAGTTATATTTACATTTTTTAAGAATCTTATTATTATAATGTTCTCCAAGATGATGGAGCACTGCGCATCTTTAATGAGCATCCAATAAATACGCCCATAATTTCTGCATCACCAAAATTTTTTGTATGCATAACGATCATAATATTCATTCTTTTGTGATGTCGCCATCCCAACTCATTGGTATAGAACAAAAAAAAAATACCTCATGGTACTGCGTACGTCATCCACAAACAAATTGCAACTTCCATTTTGTGAAACGGTATTTTGAAACAGCCCGAAACATTTAAAATGGTTAAACTGAACAATGCAAAATTTACTCTCATTATAGTTATGATAAATAAAAAGCCTATTCGTATGTTTTGTTTTTATTTATCTGTTTAAGGTACAAAAATACAAAAAAATCTTAAATTAACTCAAATTTCAAAATTAGGATTGCTTGTGTAATCGTGTAATCAGCAAAAGCTTTTTTTTTAACAAAATGTTGTAATTTAAATCTATTTATAGTATTTTCATTGCAATTTATCATGATAAACTTGAAGATATTATCGGATATAAATTAGATAGTTATATTATTTTGATTATAATTCCGAATACTGAATCAAAAAATGATCATGAGACACGTAAATCAAAGAAGTATATTGTAACTTTGTAATTTATTATTTGTTCATGAATTTAAATTTTAATTATTACTTTCCATAAAACATTATTGATAAGATCTTTATGATCTTTATCAAAATCTTTTTTTTTATATTTTATATATACATGTATATACACGTTTAATCATTATATATTCGATTGCCAATCTTTATTATTTATTTACTGTTCAAATTCTCGAGCTTGATAACTTTATTCATATCATCACATCCTTTTTTTCAATGTTTTCATATTGAGACATAAAAATAGAATTATAAAATCCCAAAAATAGAATTTTTATTTGAAGAAACAAACTTTCCAGATAATTTTATTTCGATAAATTTTGTGATTTTAACAAGCTTTTTTTTCTTTAAAAAAAGAAAGATATGTACGTAGACTATATATAATCAAGTTTAAATCGTTTCACCTTTTTTTTTGTTAGAAAACGAAAAATTTTTTTTTTATTACCGTTGCGTTGACGACTTGAATCAAGACATTATACACATATAAAGTGCCGTTACTTGAACCCCCCCTTTAAAAAAAAAATAAAATAAAAAGAAAAAACATAAAAGAATAAAAATTTTTTATTCAATATGAACTTGGACGAAGTATCAGCACTTAAACTGGTTTTTGATTTGAACAGAACCCTAGTTTTTCCGCCTCCGGTCAACATTCCAATACACGTTTATGAAGAATTAAGACCTAAAACTAGAGTTACCATGCGAAGATTGGTAAGATACTTTGTATCAAGAGAAGCAAATCAAATCCAAATCACAAGCGGTCTCGTGATTAGTAGAGTTACTGATATTTTGTTGAAAGGTGCTAGTGTTCATGAAAAACTCAACTATTGCAACTTGTCATCTCGTATTAATGCTATAATCAAACGTCGTGGAGCTCGTACATAATTTATAAGATCATCATCCTACGCGTTTTCTACATAAGCTTATGTTTTTAGTTATTCCTCTTAAGTGTTAAGTTATTTAAATCTTTTATCATAAATTGTGCAAACAACTAATATATTCTTAACCTCTATGTTTTTAAATTTTATGTAATGACCATATAATTTGTTGGTCGTATGATAGTTCTTAAATTTCATTTCATAAGTCGTGTTAAATTATGCATAAATTCATTGATGAGATTACATTTTTTTTTTTTTTTTTGTATTTGTTTTTTTGTTTTTTTTTTTTGTTTTTTCTGGATCGCAAATAAAAAAAGTTTCTTGATTCTCTTAAATACTTTTTTTTTTTACCTTTCATCAAAGAGAACAATGTGAATGGTGAAAACAATTTATTTTTATTGAAAAGTTATTCTAATTGTTGACGATCTTCACACTATTTTTGTTTGATTTAAAGTTGCATGCATATCGCCTGTTACTGTAAATAAAAAAAAAAAACTTCAAACAATATGTATTATTTTCAATGTAGTTGGAATCTTTTTGAATCATTTCTCGATTGCTAATTAAATTTCTAAAATTTTTAATTAATATTTGAAAGGAAATACAAATTTTTCCAAAATCATGTAGTTGGTGTAACTTCATACCGATATGAGAACAATACATGTACGTATGTCTGATAATTAAAAAGAAAAATAACATTATTATATAAGATATTCAAATGTCTTTGAACAATAAAAAAAAATTCCACCGATTGTCTTAGACAGAATTACAAAAAAAAAAAACTTCAAAGGAACTTGATAATATTATTGATTTCATCTGTTTTCTTTCAAATCGTTTAGTTAGCATTTGGATATGATAGGATGGTAATGATGAATATAGATTTAAAAGTAATTCATGCAAGTAAATCTACACTTTACAAGTAAAAGATTCTAACTCTGAATTGACATTTAGTCAATCATTCATTGCTTTGAAACAAATCTACTTAATAAAATGTCTTACTTTCAAACCATTGAAAAGGGAATGATTACCACTTGCTAAAAATGTATAATTTTAAAATGTAAAAACCTAGTTAAAACCTTTATATAATAATGTTTTTAAATCTGAAAATTTAGATTTGTTTTATTGAATTTAGGTAAACTTATGATAACCAAAGGTATTTATCATTATAAACAAATAGTTTTATTATAAATATATTATTAAAACTCAAAATTTCAAATAGTTTATCAAAACTTCTGAATTACTAATTTAATAAAAAAAAATTATTGATGTTTATTTTTTTTTGATTTTATAAAAAAAAAGAAAATATTTATCTTATTTATAAATATAAAAGATCTTTATTAAAACTAAGTTTTATAAATTATCTTTTAGCAATGTTTTTATATTTTTAAAAATAACCAAAAGATAAATATTATGAAAAAAAAATATTAAGTTTCAATAAATAAATATATATATATATATAGTTAACTCTTAATAAATGCATTTTATATAAATGCATATCCTGTTTAAATATATCATTAGTCTTAAATTGGAAAATTAATACAAAATATTTCTTCTTTATATATATATAACAATTTTTGATTTCATTTATAATATTTTTATATATAATAATATGATTATAATAATGAAACAGTTTTTCATATTATTAATATACCTCTTAAAAAAAGATTACATTAATTGATATTCAAAAATATGAACTTTACCTTTATATAAATAATAATAAAAAAATTATAACTATTATATAAATTGAATTAAATAGAAATGTTGAATTATAATTGATAAAAGTAAATAATTTAAATTTTTATAAACAAAGAAAAAATGATTTTCTATTGAAATTATTTATCTAATGCAAAAGTATTAAAAACCTGTTATTTTTTTTAAACTTAACTTACTCTTAAGAAATTTGTATTAAATTATCAACATCAAGCAATTTTAAGTGATAGTTAAAAAACTAAATTATTAGTAGATAAATTAGAAATTCTTAAAAATATGCTACAATTTTCTAATAAATAGTTTTAAAACTTCAAAAATATAATAAAATCTGTCAATAAAAGTTTTAAGAAAAAAGCAAATCTGCTAATCAAATTACTATTCTTAAAGCTTTACCAGTAATTTATACTAAATATACTAAATATTTTTTAAATGATCTATAATATAAATAAAATTGTATTTTTTTTTATTAATATATATTATATTTACTATATATCATTTAATTTGTATAATCAAGATTAACATTTATTTTAGTAGCATTTAAACTATTTTCTGATATTGTATTATAATTAATACTATTGTTAAATACAAAATAATAATTGCATCAGAATGAATAGTTTTAAAAATAGGAATAGCATAATTAAATAACTAAATCAATTAAATGATCTACAGTTTATCAATTCTCTTCATTTTTTTCAGTTTTAACTATTTATATGCTTCATTAGGAATATTAGGATTAATAATAATTATTTAAGTATTAATTTTAATCAACTAATAGTTTTAAGTAAAAAAATTGCTAATTATAATAAATTTACCTTGATTTTTTTTTTAAAATAAAAGTTTTTCTAATAGTGCCTATATTATTGTATAGTTATTATTTGCATAAAATAAACATTCATTATATATAATAAATATATATAATTATTGATCAGCAGAAATTTTTAAATTAATTTATATTATTTTATCTTTAATAAATATTATTATAAATTGTTCAAGTTTTTTTATTTTCTCTAAAAATATTTTATGATATTCTAATATATTCTTTCTTTTATAAAAAAAATTGCCAAAAATCTATTATCACTATATATGATTATTCTTGATTATCAGCTAAAATTTATTATTTTCTTTATATAATTTAGTATTTTTTGAATTTTTTAGTATATTTTATTAATATTTATTCTTATTTCTTTTTTTAGCTGAAATATCTTCTTAGAAAAGTACTCAATTCTAACATTGTATTATTATTATAAATGTAATAAATAAAAAACAAAGATAATATATAATACTATAATCAATCACATTCTATTAATACTTTAAAATAATTGTATAAAATGCAAACTATATGATTTATAATATTGAAATTAAAACAAATACTACAACTAAAGAATATATAAAAGTCAAAAGTGGGATTTCATCTACTATTAAAAGTGAAGATAAAGAACTTATAATAAATAATAGTAAATGATGAATTTCAAGAAATTCAAAAGAAAGAGTCAATTTTTTACAATTTATTATTATGCTTTTTAGGCGATTTCAAAAGAAAGAGTCAATTTTTATTATTTTTTTAGACAATTTTAAAGTTAAAAAGAATTGATTTTTTATTTATCTTTATATTTTTAAAGTAATTTTAAAATAGTAAAAAATCAATTTTTTATTTATTTTTATATTTTTTGAGTGATTTTAAGATAAAAAAAATCAATTTTTTATTATTTTTTACTTTTTTAAGATGATTTTAAAGAATTTAATTTTTCTATTTTTTTTATTATTTTACTGTATTTATTATCTTTTTTTAATATTCTTAAAAAACTAAAAATTATAAAAAACCTTAAGTTTAGAATAAATTAATAGAATAGAACATTGATTTTATATTTTTTTAGATAATTTTAGGATCAATTTTTCTACTTTTATATTATTTTATTATTATCTTCACATTTTTTGGATGATTTTAGAGGAAAAAATTAATTTTTTATTATTTTATTATTTATTTTACATTATTTGAATATTTGGATAATAGTGATATTATATTTAGAATAGTTTTAAAGAATTTTTAAGAGGAAATAAATTATATTTTTATTATTTTTTATTATTTTATTATTTTTTTGCTTAATTTTTAATAAAAATTCACCAATAAATTTTGGTAATAATTTTGTTATATTTTTTTGCAAATTTATATTAGATTTTTAGTATTAATAAAATTTTTATATTTAATAAATTTAATTAAATAAAAATATATTAATTTATATGATATTAAATTGAAGTCAATTTTAGGCTAATTTATAGTTATTTAAGTTTTAAATTGATGCTAAATTACTTGTCTAATTAAAGTTAATCAATAATATTTTAGACTAATTTACAATTGAATTTAAATTTTGAATTGATGCTAATTTGATGCTAATTTTAAGCTGATTTATAGTTAAATTTAAGTCTTAAATTAATACTAAATAGCTATATCTGAATGGAATCAATCAATAATAATTTGAATATTCAAAAAGTTATTAGAAAATATGATCAATCAGCTGTAAATAATATTAATTAAAATTAGCCATTCAATTTTTAATCAATTTAAATTATTTTAACTAATGTAAAGAGACAATAAATTCTGCTAAATAATATCTGATAAATCTTTTAAGGAAATAGCTAAAAAATTATTAAATTATTTATTTGTTTAAAATTTTTTTTAACAAAAAAATAATAATAAAAAAAAAAATAATCAAAAAATTAATTTATATATATTAATTATTATAAATTAAGCTAATTTAAATTTAGTAATATCTGTTTTTTTATTAAAAAGAATGATTATACAGTCACACCTCGATATAACGAAGTTGCTGATCCAGCTGATCAGGACTTCATTATAAGAATCTTCGTTAACGCTATAACGAATTATGCGGTATGTATAACGAATAATTCGTTATA
>CAJVPQ010003195.1:0-11714 GCA_910591825.1 Funneliformis caledonium
TTATTATTTTGACTTTTTATTTTTAATATAAATCAGAATTTTAATCATAAAGAGTTCTTATTATATTATTTTAATCATAAATTTTACTTGTTATATTTGAATTGATCTATTTTTATAAATAATATACTATACAATTATAATATGATACTTAAATTATTATTTTGATTTTTTGTTTTTAATATAAATCAGAATTTCAATCAAAATTATATTATTTTAATCATAAGTAAAGAATTTCATAAGATATCAAATCAAATGGATAATTTATTTATAAAGAGAAGTATTTTTACCATCATAAAATTTTTCATCTTTTGAATTTTAAATTTACCTTTAAATTACTTAATTTTACTCCTTTAAATCTTTTTTAAATTAAATGCAAAATTTTTCACAAGAATAATTTAAGAAGATAATAAATCAATTTATTAGTTAAGAAAAGAAGAAAGAGAAATGAAGAGTATCATATCAGGTACAGAGGTAATAAGACAGGATTCTGGTGGAGTGTAGCCTAAAGAATAAATCAAAGATATAATAAGATATATTTAACTCGCTAATGCAAGCTAAAATGAAAGAATTTAGTATATGATTATAATGTAAGTAAATAAATGAATAACAATATAATGATAAATATAACTTAATAGTATAATTAATATCTTTTAAGACTTTTTTAATTATCGAAATAGAGCGACAAGAAGTGATAAATAAACCTATACTGCAGAAAGATTATACAACTTCTTTAAGACTCAATTCTAGAATAAATCAGATAATAATTAAAAATGTTTAAATAATTTTTAGATTTATATTAAATATATTTACTTTTTTAGAATTGAGACACACTCAAAGGAGAAATTGTAATTTGCCTAATAGAGGCAAATCTGAAATATAAGATAAAATCATAATATACCTGTGAGACAAACTAAAATACATGACAAAATCGTGATGTGCTTATAAAGTCTACAAGGCAATAATTATTAATAAAATTTTTCATTTTGTTTTAATTTTTTTAAAATTTCATTTTTTATTTTGTTTCGTTCATTTAATTTAATTTTTTTTGTTTCATTCGTTTAATTTCATTTTTTTGTTTTGTTCAATTTTATTTTTTCTTTTTATTTCATTCATTTAATTTCATCTTTTCTTTTCATTTTGTTTATTTAATTTTATTTTTTCATTTCATTTCATTTTCCTAATTTCATTTTATAGTTTCTTTTTATTTGTTTAATTTCATTTTTTCGTTTTGTTTTGTTTACTTAATTTCATTTTATAGTTTCATTTCAGTTTCTTAATTTTATTTTTTCATTTTATTTAATTTCTTTTCGTTTTATTTTATTTTTTTATTTTATTTTATTTTATTTTTATTTTTTTTTAAAAAAAAATTTAAGTAAATTAATAAAACTGTCATACAATGATTAACAAATTGCATGTTAAAATAAAATAACTAGAATTTACAAAATAACGTGAAAATATTTCTGAAAAAATTATATCATAGTAAAATTATATTTGTGTAATGAAATCAGTAATCAGAAAAATTGAAATTGATATAGAATTAAAGAAAAGGATATTAGGTAAGTTGATTTATTCTTTTTTAATTTAATCTTATATAATTATTATAAAATTTCAACAAAATTTATTTGAAAATTATATACCAGTTGATTTTGAAATATAAATTTGTGGTTTATAATTAATAAATAATATTATAAATAAAGGTTTTTCAAATAATTTTAAAGGGTTTTATATTACTAATATTGTTTTTAAAAAATTATTATTTGAAATAAAAAAATATAATTTTTTTATTTTAATAATGATAAATTTTTAAATTTATGTTACACAATATTTGTATTTTATTAGCTGATTAATATTGATCGTCTCATAAAATCAGACCAATAAATAGATTTTTAACTCTGCTGTAAAATTTGAATCAGGAATGATGATTTCTGCAGTGATTAAGAATGAATTCTGCATGTGATAAAAGTTAATTCTGTGAAATTCTGTGATTTGACCAGAATTATGCAAGTTCAGCCAACATTACGATTCGCAAATTCTGGCCAAACTTAATATCAGCCAGCATTACGATGATAAATCGGGCCAAAATTTTGAAATTCTGTGAAATACAGAAAATCATCGTCCCTGATTCGAGTTTTGAGTCTCAAAATTGGTCGCACAAATTTCCTTTTTGGATATTCGTATAACGTCACGCGATCTACTCCGTTGCAAAGCAATTATTTATGTCGTACAAATATGCAAACTATCACGCGTTCAGACAAGCTTACATATTTGATATATGGAAAACGTCACGCGTGCGGACAACACGCGAAATTATATAAGAGCTCAATATTTTAGTTGAATTACCGAGTATATTGTTCCTCTTTATTGTTTTTAACCTAAACACTTTCTTTAATATTCAAGTCTATTGTTTCTCTTCTTAAACACTATCCTTAACAACTCTTCAAAGCCATATTTTACTTCAAAGTCATATTTTACTTTCACACAGTTCTTTAAGATCATTTTTTTTTTCTTCTTTTAAATTTCTTACAATTGTAAGCCATACGTTTTTATTACACATCTTTATTAATCATATCCTTCTTAGTAACATTAAAAACTTATTTCAAGATACGCAGTACCCAAAACGAATTCAATTGAATCAGGAGAAAGAGAAAAAGATTGAAGAAACTTATGATTTCATAAAGGAAAGGTTGAAAAACCGAGAAGATTCAAAGGACATCAAAAAAGGTTAAACGCGAACCTCAAGAACCTAAAGAACCCAACCCCAAGAACCCAACCTCAAGAACCCAACCTCAAGAACCCAACCTCAAGAACCCAATCTCAAGAACCCAACCTCAAGAACCCAACCTCAAGAACCCAACCTCAAGAACCCAAGTACCCCAAGAACCCCGAGAATCCAACCCCAAGAACCCCAGGAACCCAACCCCAAGAAAAAAACAAAAAAAAATCGTGATGAATTTTTAACCAATTATTCATGTATATAGAACTTTGTCAAAGCAAATTTTTAGGTATATTTACTTTGTCCTTATCATGTATTGTTCACTATGAGATGTTCACTATGAGATTTTAATAGTTGAATTTGAAGTAAATATTTTGATGAATTAAATTTAAATTTAATAATGACAAAAAATTAAAATCATTAAAGTTAAAGTATACTAATGAAGTAATTTGAAGAAAACAAACTGTTTGTAATTTTGTGAAATACGTAATAAAAATGTGTAGTTTTCGCTTGAAAATACGTATCAAAATTTATTATAAATATAAACTTTAATTATGCTCCTGCAACGATATTTCATGATTGGATTTCCAACTCAGCTGCCAGGAGTATAATATCATTTGTTGAACGATAGGATATTTATGGCAATTAAAAGTAACAAGTCTGAAATGCCAAAAAAAAAAAAAATAAAATATTTTTCGAGAATCACAGAGCATAAGAAAATTTACCAGTATCATGTGACAGCTATTATTAACGAGTTGTAATAGTTTTTTATCATATTAACCACATATAAAAGATACGATCATTCAAAAGAATATAAGGCTTCATAGATTTAATTAATAAATCATTAAATAACAAAACAAAAACTCAAAGTATCAACTTATGGATAAAATAATAATCGATATTTCCAATTATTGTATGCTCATAATTGGCCTTCATTTTAACCTATATATCCTTTACACCTAAAGTAATTAAAAAAAGGAGAATCAGCATCAACAAGTTGCATGCAACTTCTTTAGCGATCTCTCGAATTAATGATTGTTCAGTCACTGCAGGTATTGAATTCTGATATCATAAGTATATGTTCTGTCGATTTAATGATAAGATTAAAATAATCTTACCTTGGTCCAATAGCTAATCGATTGCAATAGATAAGATTTTCAAAATCTTTTTAGTTCCTCCAAAATTCCAAACGCTACCTGATCTGTATGATAGAAATACATTTATTTAGTAATGATTTGATTATTAAAAAAAAAAATAATTCACATGAAATACCATTATCTACTCCCATATATTCAATTATGACACATTAAGATCAATCGGAATTATGAAACTTTGTTAAACAGATTAATTCACTTTTCCTCGCGAATTAGAATAAGAATAGCGCGTATTCTTTCATTCTGCCCACGGAAAAAATTTTAAAAAAATCTACATTTGTGATTCAATATTTTTGCTAATAATGTCGGTGTATTAATGATAAACTCTCGGTTATTATCATCATAGCAGTTCCACCTTGATAATTGTCTGTGCCAATTCCATTTGAACTGTCTTTCTAAATTATAAATGGTTTTTAATTCAATGAACTTGTAAGAACACAATTTTATTAAAATAAATACCTTTTTTTACCCTTCTCGTGTTGATTTAACGCATAGACAAAATTGCTTAAATTGACAATAATTAATTTACTTTTGTGAAAATATTTTCTGGCAAAATATTAAGCGGATTTGTTCTGTCAAACACGGAGAGACGAAACCTTTATCGGAAAGTTTTTTTTTCATAACGTTGCAATGGTAAACTCGCATGATTAACAAATATATTAGGAAATGCCATAAATGTTATAATCAGACTGGCCAATATTCCAGCTGGAATTCAGATACTGCTCTACTAAATGAACATGTCGCCGAGCGAGAATGTGACCAACTTTGTTAGTGGCATCAAAAAATCTAACTTTACACGGTTTCTTCAAAAAATGAAATTTTTTAGTTAGTATGATCATTAAAAAATTATTAAAAATTGACATGTTTGAGAGAGAAAAAATAAACGCGTAATTTTAGCTTTTCAAAGCTTGAAGAAATTTTCTGAGGCGCGCACAGATCAATATATGTGCCATGTATTACAAAAAAAATTATAATAGTTGGATCAACATCTAATCAAAAAAAAAAACGAAATATGTCTTGATCCGAAGAGAATATAAAGTAAAACTCCTAAAGAGAATTCGGAAGAGGTTTAAAGCTTGTGGATGACTAAGTTATTGAAAGGTAGCTTAGTATTATAATTAATTTCCATTTGTTGCTCTTTGATAGTTATATCCGGAGGAACAACAATTGACATATAGCTCCAAACAATATTTCAATTTGTAATTAGATGCACTGTGGGCAATAATATCTTGTAGTATCATTCAGA
Organism: Funneliformis caledonium; assembly: GCA_910591825.1. NCBI lineage: Eukaryota > Fungi > Glomeromycota > Glomeromycetes > Glomerales > Glomeraceae > Funneliformis > Funneliformis caledonium. The sequence continues at coordinate 5,114 of CAJVPQ010003195.1, forward strand.
GAGTCAATAATTAATTTACTTCTGTAAAGACGGGAGACATGGTATTTATAATTGGGCACATAACGTGCAAAGGTATTTTATTTGTATTTTGTATTTTATCGTATTATTTACGAATGATTTTATTTTTACAGGGGAAATCAGTTGAATGTGGGTGTTCTTTTTGAAACAGATAGATTGTCACCAGGTCATAAAAACTATGTACCTAGTATGATGGAATATTGGTACGATATTTGTTTTTTATATTACTGTAACAGATTGGAAAAAATCGTATACATAATACAATATTCCATTACCACTTTATTGACATTTTCTTAGATTAGAGAGAGAGAAGATCAACACGTCAACATGTTATCCTTTGATTAGAGGACTTCCAAACTATCGAAGATATTGAGAATCGTTTCTGAATTAGTACTAACGAAGCCACGATTTCTTAAATTATGACTCTTGAGAGGTTGGCATTCTAATTTGTTTCGATGGTTATTTTATCTGATGTGATTAAAGGCATCCTCGTGCTACGTGGGATGTTTTAGATAGAAATGATGAATCAACTATACCATCCCATTTACTACTTCCTAGAGAGATGGAAAACCACAAAATAAGGCAACTCGACCGGCAGCCTTTCCAAAAAGCTTGATTGCCTTTTCCAAATATTTTGTATACTTTTAGTATAGACGATAAGGTACATGTATATATTTATAATATTTATAAATAATCGATTTTGCAACTTACCATTTGGTAACTTCTATGATTTTTGTGCTTGCATACTTAAATCCGCATCATAACGGTGAATTTCATTTCATAGATACAAAATAACTGACAAGGGTTTATTTTCATTTATCTTTACGAACTAGGTTTTTAATTTTGATTTTATGCCATTATTATACGATCATATAAAAATTAAAAAAGTCATGGATCAACCAAATTGATAAGCTCCCCTATGTAATTTTTGGTATGCTTAATTAATCCAACTTAAAAATAATTTTATAAAAACGACTCAAATACCTACCATCAACGAACTCAGGCTTCATATTGGCATTTCGAGTTAAGCAACGAAAAAAAATATAATACAATCAAATGTTTATATTACGTTCTAAAATATTAAACTCGTGTAATGAAAGGAAATTTAAAGCTATATATTTAGTTTTAAAGAATAATTTAGTAAATGCTTAGACGAAAACATATCGTCGGGAAGTAGGTGATCCTTTCTCAGCTATATCTTCTTCCAGATGCAAAAAATGATTCGCTCATCCATATCCTCAGATTCAATAAAAACAACGGATTCCCATCGTTTCTTATCGTTATTTCTTTGAATTATGAATAATTAAATATCTGTTTTGTTTTCATTTTTATAATTACAATTTATTAAATAGATAAAGAAACTACAGAAATTGGAGAGAAAGAAAAAAAACTGAGATGATGTTGATCCTAAAAGACGTACTCGTAAAAAGGTTAATAATATTATTACAAGTGATTAAGTTAGAAATTAAATATATTAACGTGAAATTTTTTATAAACTACAATGTTGAAGACTATAGTGCAAAGAAATCTTCAAATACTTAGTTGATCCAATTTTTTAAAAAGACTTCTGCTGTTGAATAATTATCAGTCGAAACGGATGGCAAAAATAATAGATATTATCAGATGATGATAACCCTTAACATTACTAAACATCGTTGTATTCAGATATTTGTGAAAGATTTTAATTTAATTTTTTCAGGAGAGATAGCGATCTTGATTTTGATTATACTTTGCATAATGATGATGAAAGGGAGTTGATAGTGATTTTGTATGAAATTAATAGAAATGACAATGAAGAAAGGTTGAATAGAGATTATAATGATGTATTAAAGACAACATGTGCGATTGGTAGAAAAAGATTATGTCATGGCTATAGACGAAAATGAAGACATTGTTTCCTTTTTTTGATTCTGCGTTCTTACGTAATTGGACGGGTCCTGAACATTGGAAGTTAAAAAGAACTAATAAATCTACCATGTTAGTATTGATCTCATATTAAAAAGTAAAGATACAATAAATAAAAAATTACTTGGAGCTATTACCTAAAATTTTTCCGTTTCTGTTGCTACGCGTGATGTGTAAATCTTTACACATCACGTGAAGCCTTTTGAAATCAGAATCCCTTCTTTCAATAATGTCATCTCATTAAAATGATCGATTAATTCAAGCTTCCAACTATTGTTAGCATTAATTTTCTAATAAGAGTAAAAAATTATTTTAGTTCAAGTTTTCATGTAAAATGAATAATAATAAATAAAAAAAAATAAATTATGTTAACGGTCGCCATTTTCGTACATTCTTTAGATTAAATGCATTTGTTCATCTGAAAAGTCAAAGTTTATATCCAGGTATTACAAAAAGGAGACCAGGTTATCCCTAAGTGGGGTGATGATTAGAGGTATCACGTGTTAAGAGGATTATGAAACAACATCAACTCACGTGATATTTTAGATAATAAACGATTATTTGAATGGCGATTAATTTCGATTTACGTGTCTATGATTTAATTAAATATTAAACATAATATTGCAATATCCCTTCTTTTCGCGTTTCATTGATCAACGTTAATATCTCGGACTGAAACAAATCTACATTCGGCTGAACAGAATGTTAACTTTCTGAACAAATAGTAAAAAAAGGTATTTACAGAGTAATATATACTTATAGTTAGTTTAGTCATTATCATATTTTAATTAATTAATCCATAATAAGGTAGCCAACTCACTAAAAGTTTTTTATTCAAAATGAATTAATCATTTTCTCAAATAGGCAATCATTTTAAGGTATTATCCATGAATTTCAAAGAATTTAGAATTTCCGATAAGGGAAATTTTTACAATGTTTAAGTGGAGTTGCTAATTTTGAAATTCTATATTAATTAATTGTTGGATTGTATTTAGTTATCCTATCATCTTAGTCTTTATCTCATTATTTCTCGATGCTAGAATACAAGTTCTGGTCGTTAATGAATATACAATAATTCATTTTTCATCTGTTAGAACTTTTATTTTTCATTTGTCTTAGAAATTTATTAAGAGTTTAATTCTAATTAATAAAGATTATGTCAATTATTTTTTTAATGTTAGCATATACTTTCTGATATTTAAACAAGCATGATTAGGATGTTATAGTTGCTGAAAAAGTGATAATTGTTCGTTGTCAACAGGAAAAAAATTATTTATGTAGTAATAGTGTAGTTATAGTTGGTGTGCTTAAGTTACGAATGAAAGACTATTAGAAAAATTAGCGCATTTGGTAATTTAGGTCAGACCGAAATGGTATAATAATATTTTTTAATGATCATAATAATTCACGTGGTTTATTAAATCTTCAAATTTTAATTCTCCTTTAATTTTTTTTTAAAAAACAAAAATCTAGTTAGTAGAGATTAATATGAGGAATAAAACCTTGTAGGCTATTTTGTATCTACGGAAATACTTGATGAGGATGATTAATCAGGAATTACAGTTGGCAAGTACAATTCATTGATCTATTAAACAAATAAAGGAATGAGTTTCTAAGTTATAGTGTTATCGAATAAATGGTGAGTTGAAATTAATTTATTAGTTTTAATTCTTTTATTATTACATAAATAACTAATAAATTTTATTCTGCTTAGTAAAATGCTTTTGAAAATATATTACTTGAGCTAATAAAGATGAATCCGAACAGCAAATTCACGATATTTGAGGCTATTTGAGTGAATAAAGACGTGGGTTGATTAAATATTATGTATATAACCAATATCTTCATAAGATGTTAAATCTAGATTTTCAAGGAAATTATTATCACATTGTGAGAAAAATAAAGTCAGAGAAAAGTATCTTTACGTAAGCATCTTTATGTTTTGAAAGTGTTATGGACCTGTTCATGACCATCATTTGAACACAAAGGCATTACCATGTCTAGTAGCGAAATTTGATCTTTTCTTAAAGAAAGCCTTTTAAGGATCTAAATAGGAGAATGGTGAGTGTAAAATTTATAATGAGGCTCGGATTGATGTTTTGAATTGCTTATGATTTCTATATCAACTTTAGTATTGAATATATATCATGCGATCATAGTTAACCTTTTTTTAATTAATATAATAGAGCAAATAGAAAAATTTGGAGGTGTCAGCAAGTTGAATACATTGTAAACAATGATTTGGCATATCGACCAAGTGTTTGAGGAATCAAAGCATTAAACAATGTATTGTTTGCTTAGGAAAATATTCCATTTCCTGACATTAATGTCGAAATTCTGTTTGGTAAGCTATCGTATGTTATAACAATATTTTCTTTATTATACACTTTATATGATTCGTTAATACTAATTTTTTATAACGATAGCAAATTTTTTTTTTAGACGCATATAGTGGAACTTGCGGAGTCTGTAGAATAAGGATCTTCTTTTGTGAAATTATATTTATGATGATCGGAAAGGTACATTTATTTCAGTGGGACCACGGCAGGTACATTTTGCTCTTTAATGACCGATTCCGTTCCACAAATGGTCTTCCGTCGACTTTTTGCTCAATTAGTTCATAGGTATGCAAATAACTCGAGATGTGATTATTATGGTAAATAATGCCCAAATGAATTTTTAGTATGCCCAATGAAAACTTTCGATAATGGTCAGTCTGCGATAGGTAAAAAAAACTTATTTTATTTTGTATGAATCTGTAGGAAAGAAAATTCGTATCACCCTTGTAGTTCTTTGGGTTCTTGGGTTCTTTGGGGTTCTTGTGGTTCTTGGGGTTCTTGGGATTCCTCAGATTCCGTTTTTATTTTTCTGGTTTTTATTTTTTCGGGTTTTCTGATCATTACCGAAAGAACAATGCATCGTAAGACAAAATTATTTACTATTAGGAAAAAAATAGCCCGATTTAAAATTATTATATGAGGCACGTGACTGAAATAGATGTTTTGTACGTCATAAAAAAATAGATTCTTTTCGTTTCACCCCCTTTCAAATTAAAAAAAAATTTTTTATTCAAAAAAAAAAAAAAAACGTATAAATCTACAAAACATTATTTTTTACTTTATATATTTTATATGAAAAAACGATGACAATTACTACAGTTGTGAATTTTACAATTCAGAGTTTAACGACGACAACGTGTTTTAAACACACAATCCTCAACATCAAATCCACTATGAGTGAGACAACAAAATACGATGGTGCAATTCGACTTCGCGAACGCTGCATCACAAGAAAGCGAATTAAGCAATTGAAGGTGGTAACGACTTATTATGCAATCGAATCAAGTGATTCGGTGGCCTTTAAAGAATAAAAGCGTCGACATGGATCAACGTGTTGACATATACTGCAATGCGAATCAAGTGATTCGTGTCTTTTAAACGTCGACCTGGATCAAAAGTGTCGACATACTCTGCAATCGAATCAAACGATTCGATGGCTTTTTAAAGAATCTAAGTTTAATCTAAATCTACTTTTACATATTTCAATTTGTTTTTAACCATTTTTTTAACAAAAAAAATTCGCGTTAGTATTAATTATGAAAAATTAGAATATTTACTCAATCTTAATAATAGTTAATATGTATAGAGAATTTTATATATAGACCAAGTGTTTTTATCAAAATAAAAAAAAAAATCTAAACTTTTATTTTCTAATTATATTATTCTACCATCTTAAATCGTTCATTTTATTTCGGTATAATGTTCATTTAAAAGTTGAACTAACAAAATCAAAAGGTTTATTTGGTGAATGCGTTGAAGCGAATTTAACGCACCTAGGATTAAAAAGATGAACCTATAATAGCACAATTTAAAATTTGTCAAATCCGAAAAATTATATAATGAAAAAGCATATATAACAATGCACAATTATGAACCACATCGCAAAGACAATTCCAAGAGAAATATGTTAACTCACAAGTCATCCTTAGTTTAAAAATTAATCTTGTTTTTTAAAAACAAAAAATTTAAAAATAAAAAAGAATTAAAATTTTGTTATAAACCACGTGAATTATTATGTGTTATTAATATACTTCCTTTACCTTAATAACATCATCTAATCTTAAGTTTCGGCAATTCACCAGCTATAACTAAATTTACCAATACTACATTAAAGAATATTTTCCCTGTGGACAACGAGCAATTACTCGTTCTGCATCTCAACATCTATAACATCTTCCCGAGATGATAAGAATTAGGGCAGACAAGAACAGATCTCTGTTTCTGTTGTTCCATTATTTGGTGCAAACGGTTACATATCAGAAAGTATTTCAAAATGAAGATATCGGAATGCTAGCATTAATATATGGATAGCATTGACACATAATCATTATTATTTAAATTACAAGACATGAAAAATAAAGTTCTACCAGATGATAAATGGATTATTGTAACTTCATCTTTAGCCATCCAGGTAGACAATCTCCGGAAATGCCTATATCTTCATGATCGGAACATGTAATTCAGCACCGAGAAATAATGGGTAAAGACTAAGACGATAAGATAACTAAATACCACCCGACAAATAATTAATAAATAAATCGGATAGAATTTCAAAATTACTATCACGATAACTTGGATCATAAGCAATTCCAATTATCATAGTAAACTTTTCCTTACCA
>CAJVPQ010003196.1:0-11707 GCA_910591825.1 Funneliformis caledonium
TGATTTTGTTATATGCAGAATTATTCTTGTTGAAGGAATAGTTTTAGAAAATGATAAATTATGTAGTTTGATAGTTCGAAGAGTCTGGGTGACTTCGACAATAACATATTTGATTTTTTTTTCCTACCTAAACCTTCCTATACATCCACCATTTTTATATTTTTATTCCTTCCGCAGTTGATCATCGCAAAACATGAAAGTTCCTAGATCTTCTCTGGCCGATCTTGAGTTGCAAATTAGCGGGTGATCAGTCAAAGGTGTTTCGTCAAAAAATTTAACGCTATTCATATGTAAAGATCATCAAGGGGTTATACATATTTTTGAGAATGTGCGAGAAAGTTTGAGAACAAATTATTATGCGCAGTTGCTTGTTTCTGTAATACATGTAACGTTTATCATAATATTACTACGCATTATTTATCAAGCTATTCCTCTTCATATATAAGTTTTATTTTTGGGTATAAGTTTTGGAAATTGCTTTTTATATTATCTCTAATCCGCAAACAATCCCTAATTTCTATCACTTACAATTTAGTGGCTAATTTTGGAATTTTTAAAAATGTTTTCAGGCTTAAGCGTCTAAAACCTCTTATTGTGAGTCTTTTTAAATTGGGACACTCAATTAAAAGTGCTTCTAGATTTACATTGTTAAGTATATGTGACCCACTATTTTCAAAACTTAGCCATTGTAAATTTGGACATGCTTACACACTTCGAAAATGTACACATCTGGCTCTATATTTATTTCTCTAATAAATTTAAGACCTAGCACTTGTACACATATGGCTGACTTCATATTTCTACTCAATGCTTTAATAAACTTGACCCCAGAAATAGCTGTTAGAGTTATTTTTTGCCATAATAGTCTTCTAGCAATATAATACCATTGCTTATTAATAAATAAAAGAGGATACATTTTCTTGTCCCTATCCTTTCTATAATGTTGGAAAATTCTATCGAGAATCTCATTTGGTAAAGATATGTAACGGATGTGAGTTTTTTCTGACTTTTCAGTTGGCGAAGGATTTATTTTATCAAAATTGACCCACTTTAAATTCATCACATTTTTTATCGTTACGATGCCTGATTTTACTATTTTTAGATCACTCTTACTGACTCCTTCATATCTTTCTATTAGCTGTTCTGTATTTTTATCTGAAATAATGAATCCATCTATATAGATACGCTTTACACGATCTCTTAGTGCTTCAATTTTTCCTGATATAATTCTGCGCCCTCGCTGTAATAAAAGGTGTCATGCGTCGATGAGGACTTGGTCTTTGCCCATTTGAGTATAATCGCCTCCAAAGTGAAACTAGCATATGCTTAGCAACTTTACCTGCCTGTCTGCCTTCTTGCTTGATCTTTGTAAGATAACTTGCCCATTGATAGAAACTATTATATCCGCTCATGAGATAAGCTTGATCATATATTAGAGCATTTGGACTTTCAGAGGATAACTCTATGTGAAGATCTAGTTCCATCGCTAATTTCAAGTCATAGTGAGTGTAATATCCTGCAGGATTAAAATGAAATCCTCTTATACATTTTTGATTCGCTGGCTGGCCTTTTATAAAAGCTCGATATATACCATATTCTAGATTATAATAATTAAGATTATGCGTGATTGTTTTAAATTTTCTTGCACTTACTGGTCAGCTTGCACCACCATAAGCTAAGATATTCGAATAAAATTCATTAAAGTCTAATTCGGTCTCAATTCCTTCATATGACTCAGCCCATACTAGACCTCCCATGTAGGCCGAATTAATCCAATAATCTTTTTCTTGTGTTAAGTTTTCTGCTTTTCTAGGTGTTGAAGTAACATCTTGAAAGAAACGCAAATTTGCCATTGCATATGTTCTAGTTTTTCATAAATCAATCTGTCTTCTACTCCACCATGCAATTGCATTGGCTTCTTCATTATATCATTTATGAGCTTTCTGAAGTGTTTCATTCGGATTGGCTTTGATTAAGAACCAGTCTCGTGATAAATTTCGGAAGTCACTTTCGCTACCAATCTATTGTGTAGATCTATTATAGAATTTGACATGATTGCCTTTCTTTTCCCAGAATAAGAATCTCCTAATTGTTGAATACCATCTTATATCAGTATTTTGGTAAGTTAAGGCAGTCTCATAGTCGCTGTCCCCTTCCTCTTCTGACTCTGAGTCTTCTTCTGGTGGCTTAGAAGGTTCAGGTTACTCGGGTGGCATTGGATCTCCTCAGAGATTTCCAAACAATTGTCCTAATGCGCCAGTGATACTACTAAGTAATCCGCTCATATTTTCCTAAAGATTATATGGGGTCTTTGCAATAGAAAGGGAGGAAACTCAAAAAAAAATAAAAAATGAGTTAATAATAAATCTGAACAAATTATAGTATTTGAAACATTTTTGGCTTATAAACTAAAATTTTAATTTTTTTGAAGTTTCCTTCCTTTCTATTGCAAAGACCCCATATATTCTTTCTTTCTATATAAATTATTTTTATTATGCTATATAATTTTTATATTATATTATAATAATAATAAATATTATTAAATAATAGGAACTATTAAAATATTTGAAGTGTTATAATTATATAATCACTAATTATACATTATAAAATTATTCTAAAAAATGTTTTACTAAATTAAAAAATGTATCTTAAAAATATATAATATAATTAAAGTAGCTAAAATCATATTAATTAAAATTAGCTTAATTAAAATAGCTAAAAATCATATTATTATAAGATAATAATTATATGATCTATATATGATCTATAAATGTAATGTAATACTAAATGTTAAAAATATCAAACATATTAAACATGTTTAATATATTAAATATATTAAATATGTTCAATATAGTTAATATGTTTAATATATCAGATATATTTAATATATAGAGGACGATCAAAATTATCTGGCCAGTTTGTTTGGCCAAAATTATGCCGATTATCACGTATTAATATAATATAAACAATACATAATTTTGCACTTACTATTACAATAAACAAATCCTCGCACTTCATTTTTTCTTAGAATTTTTCAGAAATATAAAGCCATTTACCTCAAAAACTCATAGCGTAATTGTTTATGACCATAATTGTGAACAATCAAGTCACACAATAGTTAAACAGTTGAGGTGTGAGAAAATAACTATTAATGATATTCTTAAACACCTTCATGAAACATATTCTTTAACTCTAAAAAACAAACTACCTGTCCACCACTTCTTAATTCACCAGCCCAACAAGAACTTAAAGCCTTTGTTTAAGAAAATGGTGAAAATCGTCGACTTTGTTCAAAAAAGCTTGCAACAATTTGGACAGCTCATACAAAACAGCCTATTTCTGCTGTTACTATATACCAGAATCTTAAGAAAGTTGGGCTTATATCTTGTATACCTCGTAAAAACCCACAATGACAGAAGTACATTGTCAGGCTCATCTCAAATGGGCTCATGCACACAAATATTAGGGAGAAAAAAATGGAAAAGAATACTTTTTTCAGATGAAAGTACTTTTACACAATTTCAACAAAGTCATCAAGGAAAGGTATGGCGTGAACCTGGAAAAGAATTAAACTCAGACTGTATTGCAGTTACTGTAAAACATAGTCCTAGTAGAATGTTTTCGGGTGCTTTTCTTGACATGGGATTGGACCAATTGTTTCATTAAAAGGCTCAGTTACTGGTCAAACACATGCTAAGATTATTAATAAATATGTTGTACCTACCTTGAATAAGTATTTTCCACAAGGTAATGGAATTTTTCAGAAGGATAATGCTTTACCACATCATTCAAAAGTTGCTATTTCTACCCGCGAAAATGCTAAAATTGTGAAAATGGATTGGCTTGTACAAAGTCCCAATCTGAACCTGATTGAGAACCTCTGGATGGAAATAAAAGTAATGGTTCATCATCGTACCTACTACATTCTAACATCCAAGAACTTGAAAAGTATGTTAAAAACGTGTGGAAGGATCTTCCGCCAGAATATTACAAAAAATTGATCAAAAGTATGCCTCGAAAAATTGAGGCGGTTATTGCCGCAAATGGAAATAGTATTAATTATTAATTATTTAATTTTTTTATGTAAAAATTAATAAATAAAGATAAGATAAATATATTTATCTTAAATTTTAATTTTTAATATATAATATATATAAAGTTTTTATGTTTTAAATAGTGGCCGGATAATTTTGATTGCCCTCTGTATATTTAAATAATATTTCTTTAGATAGATAAGAAATAGTCTTTTATTAGTATAAAATACTAATATTTATTAAACTGAAATTAATTGATAATAAAGATCAGGCTTAGATAACATTTTTAATGGATATGATAAAACTCGCAGATATATATTTTTTTAAAAAAATAATTCATATATTTTAATCTTTATATTTAATATATTAATTTATGTTTATTAGTTTTCAAATGTTGAAAAATTTATACAGTTTTTAGCTAATTTATTGTTTATGTATCTCTTATATATCATTGATATTCATTATTGATATTAAAAAATAGGGATTTATAGGAAATTTCTAAGAAATTTGACAGAGGTATACTTTTGAAATTTGAATTTTTGATGATTATTTTTGCATTTATTTACTTTTTTATTTAATTTATTCTTTAATTGTATAGATCTTTAGCAATCTCTATATATTTTAACTGATTTTGATATTGCATTTCATGAATATTGAATTTAAAGTTTATATAGCTATTTTATAAACTACAGCTATAGCTATAACTATGCTACTATGTTATCATTAGAATAAATTTGAGATTTAAGCTTTTCTGTGATACTTTTGTATTATATTAAATTTAACTATCATATTTTAAATAAATATATTTTTATTGATTTCATTAATCTTTGTCAATCTATTTTATTTTATTAAAAATATATTTAGCATAAAATTATTATTTACATTATATTTTTTTGTATTGTATATTTCAGATATTCAGTTTATCAATCTTTTTATTTTTTATGTTACTATATATATATACATTTATAAATACTGTAATTGATTTAATTGATTTGATTTTTTTTAAAAAAATTTTTTTCTTATTTTTTAAAAAAAAACACAAATAGTGGCTAAGCTATTAAAATTACTTTACGGAATAAGAAATTAATTTTGAGTAAATAATAATTGACAAAATATTACATTACAGTAAACATTTTTAACTAATAATAAATTGTTCTATTTTTAAATATTAAGTCGAATTAATTATTAAGATGATACTAAAATTTATTATTTAAAATTTTTACTATTAAATTATTATTTTATAATATTTAAAATATTACTATTATAAAATATATATAATTTTATTATTTAAAATTTATTTTACAGAACTAATTATTATAAAACTTAAAATAAATTTCATATCACTTGAGATTTTGCTATTAAAATTACCCTATAAGACATTATTACAATAATTTATTAAAAAAGTTTATATATTAAAAAAATTATTATTTATTTTTTTTAAAAAAATATTTGCTGGAATATTAAATGTCTCCTAGATCCCCCTATTCAAATACACATTCAAACTATTTATTAATAATAGTTTTAATTAAAGTTAAAAATTTTGAATTTTATAAAGATCTGAAACTTTTTAAATAATAATGTCAATTATTTTCAAATTTTATGTTGATCATTTTTAAAATCTAATTTTAGATTTTTTTGACTGGTATTACATAAAAAAATAAGAAATTTTAACAGCCTAATTACTTGTTTTATTAATAAGATAATTGACTATAAAAATTTAACTAAATAAAGTTCATATATCATATAATAATATAAATCAAAAATCTCAATTTTAGTTAGTTGGATCCTATAAGATGATTTTAATAGCTTAGCCTTCAAATATCAAAAAAATCAAATATAATATGCTCGCTTAATTATCAATAATTTTGTACATTTCAGATTGCATTAAAAAATTTTAAGTAGTATTTTTACAAAAAAATTCTCTTACTTTTTTATTTAGATGAAATATAAAAACTTTAGTCAAATGAAATATATAAAGATATCTTAAATAAAGTTGTTTAACAAATTTGAAATTACTTGAATCATAATTTTCGTTAAGTTAGGTTTAATATTTGTGACGTTTGTAATGCTAATGATATATGAATTCATTTTTTATACTATTTAATAACTTTTAATCATTTTATTTAAATTTAAATAAATAAAAAGTATATAAAATGCTATTAGTATTATTGCTAAATTTTAACTGATTTTAATGATGCTTATTAAAAAAACTAAATAAAAAATTAAATTAAAAATAATTTTAAATTTTAAAATATAAAAATAGATAAATTATTAAAAATTAATAAATATAAATATAATTAATAAAAAAAACATTTGAGAGTATTAAATAAGGTTAAAAAAATTATTAAAAAAAAAAATAAACTTAAATAATATTCTTTAATTAATATTTATGATTTTTTTTATATATATTTTTAATTTGCTATTTAAAAAATCTATTAATAAAATTGTATATATTAAAAAAATTAAAAAAAATAATATAATCTATAGCCAAAAAAAATTAAATCTAAAAATCAAAAAAATAATTATTAAAATAAAATACAAATTAAAATACAAATTAATAAAAATAATTAAAAAAAAAAATTAACTGCAAAGAAAATTAAATTAGAAAAATTAATTTAATTAATAAAAATTAAACTTTTTTTTTATCAATATAAATAAATATTTTCAAAAATTTAGTTTTATATTTTTATTTATCATAAATGAAATTTTAAAGTTTAATTGAATTGGTTACATAATCAATTATTTAATGCTAAACAGAAAATGAAATCCTTTGCAAATTGTAAACTCTGTTTAATTTAATATAAATCTTAACTGATTTTCAAATATCTTATATGATATTGATCACCTAATTGATCAAAGTTATTTAAGGTTAAATTTATACTGTTCTGAGAGTATAGCCTCTATTTTTATTATATGATATTTACTTAAAAAATTTATTTATACATTGGATATAAGTTAAAAGTCTATATTCAGATACATTTAAGAATACCTATAATTCAACTATTTCAAATTCATCTTTTAATTAATTGAATGTAGCATTTTGCTAATATTAAAAATCTGTTAGTATTTATTCTTTTTGTTTATTTTGTTATTACATATATTGAGTAATATCAAAGTTACCAGAAAAAATCTAAAGGTTTTGACAGGTATCAAAATCAAAACTTGTCAAAACATTTTGCTAAATTTTTTTATTAAAGATAAAATTTCAACAAGTGATAAAAAGTTTTGATAGGATAATGATTAAAACCCATTAAAGAAAAAAATATTTTTTAATACAATAAATAAGTTATATTAATAAAATATAATAGGTTATTATAATTAAAATCTTGTATTAATACATAAAGATTTTATTGATCAGATATTTATAAAAACTTTAACATATATGTATTTTATTATGAAACATATATTTACTTATTTCATAAAAATTGATTTAATTAATAAAATAAATAGTTTAATTTGAAAGAACTTTTTTCCATCAATTTTTTAATTTAATACTTCCTATGAATTTTGATACTCCCATTGTATCATTCAATATTTGACTTATAAAACTAAGTTTTAATATATAGATGAATTTTATGTCTTTTAAATATAGAGAATTATAGTTAATGTATACTTTAAACTTTCTTAATGAATTAGTATTTATAGTATCAGATAAATATACTTTACAGAATCTTGATTTTCTTAATATGCATTAACTGCAAAGTGATTATATAATAAATATACAGTTACTATCTTACTTAGTAGTAGCTTAATCATGACCTAATAGATACTATGCAGTTACTACATAGTAAAAAAACAAAGTTTCTGTAAAGTATTATTTATTCTTGAATTGATTTTAGTTTTAAGTTTGGTCATTTTGAATAGCAATGAATCTTTTTTCATTTTTTAGAATTTTGCAACAATAAATAATTATTTATTTTAATATAAGGAATCTTTTTTTCCTAGATTATATTTGTTCTGACCTTTTTGTTATATGGTTATTTTATATTTTTTAGGATGAGATTTCTTTTGTTTCTTTATAAATTTTTTTAAATTAATTTCTTTTGGGTTAAATCATTTCAATTTGTATAGGTCAAATAAGAAAGTAAAGATTTTTTATTAAAATTTTTTGAGTGCATTGAATCACAGGAGTCTGCAGTATTTAAATGATTTATTTAAATAATATTTTTACAGATCTTACATCCTTTGGTTTATTCTTACAGGTCCAAAGATTTTAAAGTTTTTTATCATATGATGAGTAATCTTTGAATATGATGAATTACAATTCTATTGATTAATATCTTTGCATCTCTATTTGTATTCTTTAAGATTTCCTGCTAATAATTTGATCAATAAGCTAAATTTTTGTGAATATCTATTTACAAAAATAGCAAGTAGAAGTTTCTCCCCTTATGTATCAAGAAATTCATCTATAATGTGAAAGTTACTGCCTATATTTAGATCTTTATAATCAAGATTGTATTATTATTGCTTAAATTCTTTTTATGACAAATACTAACTACATATAATAGCCAAATAATAGACTTTTCTAAAAATAATAAATAAATAAAAAATAATGCTAAATGTATTTCTCTGATTCCATTTTACATAAGCTATAATATATGATGAAGAATTGTAAGATTTGAAAATTTGATGATTAATCACTTACTTTTGTTACATATCTTCTAATAAATCAAAAGGATTAGTTTGTATTAATCCTATTATTATATTTTGATCTAATCTTAATTCTCTTACTAATTTGTCTTCATAATAAGGTAGTATTTTATTGATAACTATTTAGTTCTTTTGGAAGATTATCTATTTTATTTAGCCTGTTACCCAAATTATTAGATAGAAAGACAGCTCGTCTTTTAAAGCAATCTGATATAAATACTATTACCAAGGTTAGCTCTCTACACTTACAAGTATAAAATAATTTTTTCCTGATATTGTATTAGGAAAAATATTTATACAGATCTATCTTGTTCACTTTTATTATTCTACAGGTTACTTTAAAACTTTCTCATATATCACTTTAGCGTTGCAATAAATTGCCTCTAATGGTACATTTATTTTTCAGAAATATAGTAATAGACTTCATCATTCTTAAGAGATATTCTTTAAGTGCTTCAATAAGAATCCAATTTTCTTTTTTTTTAAAAAAAGGTGAGATTAGAAAATCACGCACGTAAATTATTGATCATAAAAATATTATTGGAAATAAAAGATATACTTTGTAAAGTTATATATTAATAGTTTGAACGTGATGCTGGTGTGAAATATGTTTTTATTGATAACTTTTGATGGAGTATTTGCAAGTTGAAGTAATGTTCCAGCTTAAAGGTTTTTTTGTTGTAATTGAATTTTTATATATAAACATGGAATTGGTACAATTTGATTTGCTTTTAAAGTAGCAGTAATGCTTATTTCTTAAAAATGCTTTTTCACCATTAAATTTTTCAAAACTTTGCAAGTATTCATTCATGCATCTCTTCAAATTCCATACACCTTCAACTTCAGAATTATATATGACTGAAGTATAAGGCACCATCTTTCTATAATAAGAGTCTCTGAATTCTAATAAATCCCTGAAATTTACTACATAAATGAGGAAAAAGTCAACAATTAAATATCGAATTGAATTTTCTCTATTGATGATAATTTAACACGTGTCATTTATTATATAATGTACTCAAGATTTTTCAAAGGTTGGCCTTAATGAGTTAGAATCATAGCAAATTCTATATATATACAAAAAGAGTCTTTGTATAAGATCGAAAGTGTATCAATCAAAGATTTTCAAAAATTTTGATTGCATTTTCAACACTGTTAATTATAAATAATAAATGTATAACCATGTAATTTAATCACAACTTGTTTTAATAATTTTTTTGGCATCGACGTCATATTGTGAAACTTCCAGAAACATAGTTCAAATTGCATTTGAGATTATGATTTCATGAAAAAAAAGCCATACAATACTCAAGAAATTTCTCTCAAAAATTTAAGAACATTTATAGCAATTACAATAAATCATGTCTTGTTTAAAAGATCAAATTCGCTAAAAATGTTCATAATTAAATTTGCTGCAAAATATTATGACCACAGTTAAAGCTGAAAACAAAATGATACACAAAATAATGCATAATGTGAGATTTAACTTACGATGCACACAAATGCCTATATTGAAAAGTAAGAGAGGTAAGAAAAGTTTTATATTGCAAAAAAATTTAGGGTTTAATCTGAAAAGATAAATTTAATAGCATAGCGATTGTTATTATATATATGCAGTCTTTTATAAGTTTTGCAGTTAACTTCTTTGTTTAATATTAAAAGAAAGTATATGAAACAAGAAAATCTAATGAATAATTTACAATTAATAAAGTGTCACTTTTAAATTAATTATAAGCTGTTAAATGCCTTTCAGTGGAATTATTTAACAAAAATCAAATACTTAATGATATGATGATCTTTAAAGACATTAAGGTTACAGGACAAAATCTTAATCCTATTTGACAAAAGTTGATAGTTTTGACGATTTTCGACAGTTTAACAATTTTGATGAATTTCATCAGATTTTTAATTAGAATTCCTTCTGTAAATCAATTAAAAACCTTTCTACTAGTGATCTGATCTGTGGATACATTATTCGAATATCTGTACGGATATATAAATATCTGGATAAGTAATTTAAATGATAGATATAAAACTGCGGATATGCAGATATCTGCAGATATCTACAGATATCCGCAAATATTTTTTATAATAATATAAAAATAAACAATGTAATAAAACAATCGTATAATGTATAAATTGTAAAAAAAAAGAAACTTCCTGCTTCCTCTTATTATTATTATAACATGGAGGAAATTTTAATTTTTTATGATTGGCTTTTTTGTTAAAGCTTTGTTGCTTTTGCAACATTTGCTCAACAATTAATACAAATGAATAAATTTTATGCTTTTTTTATCAATGTTTTAGCATGTATAAACATAAGATTTTATTTTTACCTAGGTTTCTTAAACCTTCTTTTAGTTATTATTTTTGATTGAAAGTTTTATTTAATGTTGAATATAACCTTTTGTGCTGAATTTCCTAAATTAAAATAATATTCCAAAGTTTCTTTGAAACTTTTTCTTTCTATTGTTAGTTAAAGCTTTATTTAACTAACGTTAAATATTTTTTGTATACTCGAATTCCCAAACTAAAATATTTCCTTAGATTTTTAAACCTTTTCTTTTCATTATTGATCAAGAGTTTCATTTAATATTTGATATTATCTTTTATACCAGAATTTTATATTAAAATAATGTTGGATAAAGTATTAGATATTTTATATTTTTTATATATGGTAGACCAACATTAGTTGATAATTTACTTTCAATATATTTTCTAAGCCACACCTTTTGTAGATTATTTAAATTAACACACGTAATTATTGATCACTTGTGTTTTTTCATTTTCCTGTTTTACTTTCTAATAACAAAAATGTCTCAGTCAAAAAATTTTGAAGAACCCTTGGACTCTGAAAATGAATGTGAATCTGAAAGTTGGTCAAAAAGATTAAGACAAAATATTCATAAACTATTAAAACAACAATGTACAGAGGGTGATCATGGGTTTCTGAACGATTTAAAAAATCGTTTACATTTATTTATTTATGTTAATAATTTTTTTAGAATAAATGAATATAT
>CAJVPQ010003197.1:0-11707 GCA_910591825.1 Funneliformis caledonium
AGTAGCAAATAAGAAGTGGCTTGAAACCCATATGTGGCATTCTAAGCGTATGAAGATGACTGAAATATGGGGATATAAATTGGTAATATTTCTGTTTATATTTTAATTTTATTTTAAATTTGTAACAAAAATATCTTAATAAACACTTTAAGGCAGAACATCCAAATGAGAAGAGCATTAAAGCATCGTATCGAGCAAGTGAACATCTTTCGATTATTCATGACGCTTCTTATTTTGGGTGGATAAAAGTTTCCGGTATTTCCAGTAATATCATAATGTTGTTAAATAGTGTCACGGACCCAACATTACCATCCGTAGGAAGTGAAAGGTTTGCAATATATTTACGATTTGATAAAGTTATTTAAATATAAATATATATAAAATGAATTCAAATGTAGGTATTCGAACGGAAAACGACAATGCTCCACTTTCATATACGCTTATTTAAAATATCCAAATCATTTTTTGGCACCAATAAATCTTATTTGGAAGCCAATCATAAATTCAGTGGATAAAAATCGAAGTATTCTTATTTGGATTCATCCTAGTGCTTTTGAAGAGGTGTTAAGAACTTTGGAATTTGCACGTGAACAGTTGAATTTAAGTGAATGTAGGAGAAACATACGAATGAAGAAACTATTTAATTTTTAATCTGTTATTAATAATATATCCGCTTTTCTATAGCTATATCGATTGAAAATCTTCAAGATGAATTCCTGATGTTTGAATTAACGGGCCCACGTTCAACGGCCTTATTACAGACTGTTCTAGATCTGTATGATGATCCAATCGATTTAACCAAGGACATTGATAAAATGTCGTCAAAACCACGTGTAAATCATGAAGCACATAAGGTAAGTACATATAGTTTAATTTGAATATTTCTTTTAATAAACAAAAATAATTTTATTTAGACATGGAAAGCTTTGCGTGGTTTACGAACATCAACTTCATTACCACCTAGCATTATATTAGGGTTAACGGTCCTCGATCCGCGCTTACAGTTTGTATTGTTTTTAATTTTTAAATATTAGTTTCAACATATATTAATGAATAAATATATGCAGGTTTCCAAAGAAAGTCCCCCAGCGGTCGAACCTGATGCCTGTTGAATCAGAAAGAGAATTGCAAGATATTTTGGTTAATTGGCCTGAAAATGTTGCATATTCTGAACTATGGAGTGACGAGGTTCGGAATGCATTATATTCCAATAAAATTTCTGACGGTGAATTAGATAAACGCAGAAGTAAAGTAAGTATACATGATTTTTAAAGTTAAATATGATTCGGATGGTTTTAACGGTAATTGTTTTTATTGAAAGTTACTTATTCCGGGGCAAAAGTTATTATTACAATCGGAGGATTCGCTAATTCCAATCTTTTTAATAAAACGGGATGGAATTAATATGTCGATTCCATCAAAAAAAACATCATCGCCAGAATTTGTAGGTGGTTGGAATATCATTATGCCTGCTAATTGGGGCATGGCTTTTTGGAAAAGTTTTATTTTTGCAGGTGCATGGGTTGGTGGTATGTTGTAAGTCAATCGGTTAGCAATAATTATTTGTTTTTAAATAACAAATTTAATCACTTTATATAATTATAGGGTTGCGAGAACGTCATAACCATCACTTCGAATCAGGTATACCATGTTTTCCATACGATTTTCCTGGTACTATACCATATGAGAATTTTTCTAATGATCTGAAAAAGATAACGCAATCAGAGTATAACAAACGCCCACCTGCAAAACGTCCTAATTTCAAAAAACTTCTAGTTGATTCACCATTCGAACCACCGTTTGGTCAACTGGGAATAAATCCAATAGAATCACGTGATTCTGTACACGATAAAACAATGACATGGTTACTTCAAGGAATAAAAAACATTCGTTTACTTGAGAATGTCGAAAATTCCAGTGAAGAATTTGACATAGAACTTTCTAAACAAATCATACAGGCATTCAATTCTAGAGGTATAAGTCTTGAAAGTGGAGCTGTTTCGCCTGATACAAGTAAAGCTCTTGTTCATGTCAGAGTAGGATTCTTGGCACGAGGATTACCTGGACCAAATTCTATAATATATAAGGCTGATAAGATTAAATATGATCATTGGGTTAATGTGCTCAACAACAGAAAAGACGATTCAAATAGTATTGAATCAGAAAATGACGACGCTGAGGGGGTAAATCAACGAGATTTATTTATTTGAGCGCATTTAAATGTAATTTAGTTATTCTCTTTAGTAATACTTTATTGAATAATTTAGGTTCGACCGTCTTCATTACCTTCCAAAGCTGATATAATTGGTTATGTTACAACAGGACAATTTTCTTTTAGTCAAGGACATGGATTTGCAATTGGATGTTGCTCGGTAACTAGTATTTTAAACTTATCGAGAATTCAAAGAAGGTAAATTATAGAATTATATTATATTTATTTTATTATTTATTTTTTAAAAAAAAAAAAAATCTTTTTTTGTAGTGAAGGAAGAAAAATAATGAATTTTGTATTAGTTAGAAAGATAACAAGTCATATTTGTAAACCTGCTACTTTAGAAATTTTGCCATGATTAAATAGTATTATCGAATATAATTACAAAGTGTCCCAATAAAATATTAAACTTCATTTCATTATTCAAATGATGGCTTTTTTTTTTTTGTTTTTTAAATATATAATATCTTAACAAATTTTCTAAGTAACCAATTCTTAAAAGATTAATAACGATAATACATCAATACATTAATATTTCAAATTCCGGTTTCTTAATTTTTATACTGATATTGCCTCATGTAAATATAAAACTGAAAATGCTAAGAAAAGCAATCCACCAATAATTGTTACTTTAATTAAAATTTAATAAATTAGTAACATTAATAAATGCAACGATAAAACACCTTGTTAAACTATAAAATACACATACCTGATTTAACGGAAATTTTTGCAGCCAAAAATCTTCCTCCAATGACAGCAATACCCGTACAAATGCTATGACCAAGAATAACTCCCAAAGTTACAAAATAAACATTCTAAATGAAAGGTTGATTTCACAATTAATAAAAATATATATATATATGTGATATAAATAAATATAAAAATCAAAAAATTAACGCGATTTAATTACTTGAGCGGCAGCTAAGGCAATTGTTGCAATTTGAGAACGATCACCCCATTCCCCCAGGAATGTAAGTACAAAAGTTTGAACAAAAACGGGAGAAAATATAAATTGGCATAAATTGATTAATCCATCTTTAAAACCAGAATGATTTACTTCTTCATCTACACCACCAGCTTCGGCAGTTTCAATTAGATCAAATTCTTCCTTCTCTTTTAATTCTTGTGTTACTTCATTTAATTCTTGTTGAGCTTCTTCTTCAGACATATAATAACCACTGTATAACATTTTAAGACCAAAACATAAAAATAATAATGCTGCAAGAAAGTCTGTATATTCCTTTGGAATTAAATTTGGCACAGCATAACCTAAAACAGCCGAAAGAACCGACATTAGTATTAATGAACAAAGAGCAGCTGAAAATACTATAATTCTAGAATTTTTCATCGCCATTAAGGCTGCAATAAAAAACGTCTTATCTCCTATTTCTGATACAATAATCATCATTATACTAAGAAATAATGCTTTTGATTCTTCTATATCCATAATTGGTGAACTTGGTCTAATTCCTGATTGAATTTTATTAGCTTCTTTAATGTTGATATCAAGTACTGATCCAACAAGATCAGGATCTTCTGCTTCAAC
Organism: Funneliformis caledonium; assembly: GCA_910591825.1. Classification (NCBI taxonomy): domain Eukaryota; kingdom Fungi; phylum Glomeromycota; class Glomeromycetes; order Glomerales; family Glomeraceae; genus Funneliformis; species Funneliformis caledonium. The sequence continues at coordinate 3,759 of CAJVPQ010003197.1, forward strand.
TCTAACTAATTGTGACTTATTTTAAAAAAAGAATATTAAAGGTAATAAAAAAAATAAGTAAAAGAACACAATATATTTTTTTTTCCGAAAATATAAATATTATACCTCGGCATCACCAACTAATTCTGCTCCCTCTATCCCCTCCACAGGAACGTTAAAATCGGGTAAAACATCTCTTTTAACAGCTTGAAGTTCATTAGAACTTTCTGCGTTAATATATGAACTTGAAAACGCAAATAAAAGGAAGAAAATTAAAATTGATTTTCGTGTGAATATGTTTTGAAATATCATTGTAGTAATATAATAATTATATCTTCGAATTTTTAAATTGCAATATTACAACATATTAGAATGACAAAAAGAAATTTGAAAAAGAGTGGAAGTTTAAACGAATAATTGTTTACAATATTTAATAAACTCATGCGCAGGAAGCGGACACATTTAAATACATGCATGAAATTTTGTCATACAAATATTGTTAGTTTAAAAATTCTCATTCACCTTGAGGTTTTATTTATGATTTAATATTTCAATATAAAAAATGAAGTTAAATCACTACATTTAATGGTAAATTATATTTTTGACCAATCAAAGGGTTGATATTCTGATCTTTTTGAGATAGATAAGCCCTAGCCCGGGGACAATGATTTATTGTGATCACAAAATTTCATAGCAATCATTGTAATTCCGGTAAACACTAAATTTGGCCAGAATTTACGAGTCGTAATGTTGGCCAATCTTGCTTAATTCCAGTCAAATCACAAAATTTCATAAAATTTATTTTTATCATACACAAAATTTACTTTATATTATCACAAAAAAATCATTATTTCTGACCCAGTGGAATATTAGTTTATAGCACTTGTAGTTTATCAAAAAAATAAAATAAGGATATAATAGGATGATTTCTAACTAATTATCAAAATGCCTAATTAGAAATCATTTTAAATATTGAAAATTTAAAAACTGTTCTGTCAAAAGTATATAAAAATAATGTTGATTTATTTAAAGTTACAAGGTTTGATCTTATACATTTAAACTCTTCAGGATTTTTATTGTAAAATTAAAAAGATAAAAAAAACCCTAGATTCATTTTGATAAGATGCGGATTCTACTTTCATGATTTGTAAAAATTTTCTGCATATTTTCTGACATCTTTTTTATTAGATCAATTGTCTTATCCTCAAAATTTCTTTTTTTTTAATTGAATTTATTTGAAATTTTTAAATTAAATATTTTTTTTTAAACACAAATTATAAAAAAGGATGAATACTTCATAATAATTAAATATCAAATTCTACAGTTAAAATTAATTTAACATCCTTTTCTTCTAAATTAATAACTTCAATTGGTAAACCCAGATTATTATAAATTATTCAAGATAAATTTTCTTTTATAAAATATCTATAAATTTAAAAAAATCAAATAGAATTTAAACTAAAACAAAAAGGAATTAAACTTTGTACTAATATTGTTATTTCTTTTTACTATATACTAATGATATATTTTTCATATTAAAACTGAATTTAGCTACTTTTATAGATTATCAAAAAGAAAAAGGGTTCTTTAAAATGTTGATTTTAATCATTAAAAAAGAAAAGATACCAATTTTTAATATATTATCAAGGTTAATAGATTTATAAACAGATTCTAGTTAAAATTAACTTTCCTTCTCTAATCTATTTTTTAAAATTTTATTTTTTTATTTTCCCTCTTTTTCTTTCTCTCAACATGAAATTTATACTAATAAGTGATAATTTAATTTGTAATATTTAATCAGAAATTTGTTATTAAGTAAAAAAATTTTTTTTATTTAACTTTTATAGGTTTAATTGGAATATATAAATTCAGAAAATAAAATTTCACGTAAAGGTATACTAAGATATATTTATATTATTATTCAATATCTGATCTAAATTCAATCAATCTTTATTTTAATTATTTTATTTTTTATCTCCATTTTCTTAGTCTTATTTTTAAATTATTTTCATTTTTTTTATTTTTTCTTTCCTATTTTTAATTATTTAATTATTTTTATTTTTTTTATTTCTTCTCTCCTAATCATTTTATATTTTTTTAATTATTTTATTATTCTTTATTTTAACTTTACATATTATTATATTTAATAAAAAAATATATTTAACAATATTATTTATGAGAAAAGTTGATGAAAAATTAAGTTTCTTTTAGCCTACCCAATTCTTTTTAATACATCATCCCTATTTCTCATTATATAATTGTTATTTTCATTATCTTCATCATCTGTATCATTATTTTATTATTAAAATCAACATCTCAAATATTCATATTCATTTCTAAAAAGTTATGTAAAATTATCACAAGTATGTAAATAAAATTTCCATTTTAATTGTTTTAATATCAAGATCTATTAATATTTTAAATTTTACTTTTAATCTTCTAAAAGCATTTTCTATTATAACTCGATGATGTAAATAAAATTGATTAAATTCTTTATGTTTTTAAGAACTAGGATTTTTAAAAGGTAAAATTAAAAAAGGAAAAATAGGATAGGCTGAATCACTTAAAAGATAATCATCATCTCGAATAAGATAAGAATAATTTTTATAAAAAGATAAATTTCTAAAAACTCAAATATCATGTACTAAACTTGACTAGTCTACATCAAAACTAATAAAAATCCTATTATAATTTACAATAATTTGATAATAAATAGCATATGTTTTTTCTAAAAAATAAACTTCTGGATCTTTATTTGAAGTATTTCTCATAGGAATATATATTTCATCAACTGCCTCAATTACATCTTTAAATTCTCCTAAATTTTCAAATCTCTCATGAATTTTTTCGTGCTTTTCTAAAGTAAACCATTTAATAAACTTTTTTTTATCATAATTGCTTAAATAACTCATTTAGTATAAGAATCACTGTTTTTTCTCCTATTTTAAATTTTAAATAAATCTTAAATAAACTTCTAGTAGATTTAAGTTAACATACAGCTAATTAAAATTTAACATAAACTTAAATTTTATTTTCTCATAATAAAAATATAGGATGAGATTGTATAAGATTAGCTAATTATTGAAAATAATGTGAAAACATTCTTAAAAGTTTTTTAAATTAAACAGAATCATAAAATGAAAGGATAGTTTGCCACTAATGCTTTAATTTTACTACATAATATAATCTTAATCTTAAATACTGTGCATTTAATTATTTTATTAAAGCAGTTTGTAAAAATAATATTATCTTTTTCATCTCTTGAAGTTTTCTTATCCTCTTCTTTATATTCTTCTTTTAAAAATATTTGTAATCACAGTACATTATAAATTTTTCTTTGCAGTTCATATTATGTAAAAGAAGTCAATTATATTTAAGGTTATTGAATGAAACTTAAAGGTTTTACAAGTTATCTAAATAGAAAAAAGTAAAATTTAGCAAAATTATATTAAAAATTTATTAAAAAATCTGCGAAATTTTAGAAAAGATAAAACTATATCAAAGCTTATAAAAATGTGAAACTATATCAAAACTTTAATAAAAAATTAGTGAAACTATAGTTTAGACATTTTTCCAAATCCAAATTGAGTTTAGATAAGCAACCTTAATTAAATCTATTACAGATAATATAATTGATCTGGTCAATCAAAAATTGTATTCAATTGTAACTACAATCTGATTGACTATAAATTTTTTTAATTAATCTAATCTGATCTAGAATTGAATAAAACTATAGTAGTGATGTGCACTTGGAAAATTGGAAGCACTCTTGAAAGTACCTTTGGAAGGGTTGAAAGTATAATCCTTTAATAAATTCATTTGAATTGGAAGCTTCCAATCAAATTTTATATTATTGAAAGCATAAATACATACCACTGAACTATAGTATATAGAATTTGATAAATCATTTTTTTGATTAGATGTTTTTTATAGATATTATTTATTTTATTCAAGTTAAAAATATGTATTACATTTTATTGATTAAATAATAAAGGATAAAAATATTTAATTAAATATATTTAACTCTAAATTATCTTTATAACTATTATTATCTTTATTATCTTATGAAATAAATTATAAATTTAATTTATTAAATTTATCATATTAAGATCTATTAAATAGTAGTATTTTTATATTTTTAAATTTGATAGATAACAAGATATATGAGTTTAAAATTTTAATTTTTTATAATAATTTATTATTTATTTTTCTTTAAAAGATCACTAATTAATTATATTTTTTTTTTAATTTTTACTTAAAAAATATCATAAAATTTATTATAAAAGTATTAATTTTTTTAATTATATATTTTAAAATATTTAAAAGAATTGTAATTAAAAATAAAATTACCTATAAATTTATAGGCAAAACAGTTGAAAAGATAAATTTGATTTAATTTATTAAGTTTATTTTATTTGTATTTGCAATTTTTTTTTGAACTGATGCATTTTTAGAAACTTTTAGCATAGATTTAATAGGGTCAATTATAATAAAGGAATTAATTCTACTATATGATTAAAAAGTTTGCTCTTATTATAGATATAAAGTAAGGTTAATTGAAGTAATCATATATCTTTTAATTATATTATCAATTTTAGCAGAACTTTTATTTCTAATATTTTTTTATTTTTTATTATATTATTACAAATAATCATATGATTTAGAGTACTTTTTCTTATTTTTAATATAATACTATATGCATAAGTATTGATAAATTCTTGATATTTATTATTTGTTAAGTTAAAAATTATTTTTATTGAATTTAAGATTATAAAAGTAGATTTAATAGCTTATTTTTAAAATTTTAAAGATTTAAAAATTAAGAAGCATTTATAATAGCAATAATTTATGAAACTTTTTTATTAAGACATAAAATAATTAAATTTTCTTTATAAATATATTAAATATTAATAATTTATATTAAAATAGTATTAAGACAATAAACTTTTTAATAATTTATATTAAAATAGCAATCAAAATATTAGAATTCTTTAATTTTATGTTAAATATATAAAAGTTATATAAAAATAGAAATGTAATATAAAAATAAAAAGTATCTACATAAAATAAATCTCTTAATAAAAATTTAATATAAATATTGTAATAAAATTTATTAGTATAACGTGATATCTTATATAAGAGTATAAAGGTTAAGCTTTATAGTAAACTGATATTATATAATAAATGTTATAACCTTAATACAAGTCATTAAAATACTTAGTAGCATTTTTATTATTAGGTAATAGAAACTGTTATGTATCTAAAGCTTTTCAAATATTTTATTTAACAATTAAAAAAAAAGTAGTATTTTATTTAAAAAAAAATGTAAAAGTAATATTTTATTTGATAAAAAAAAATTATATTATTATTTAAATAAAATTGCATTACAATCATAATCATATGATTTAAATTTTTCTATATTCTAAAACAATATTGAATATATTTAAAATAAATCATATAATCAAATTAGGACAAATAGTATGATATAAACAAAAATATTTAAAAGATAAAATTGTGAAGTTTTTTAATAAAAAAGTAATAATAGCAAATTATTTGAAATATAAGATATCTAAGAAACCTTTGATTAATATATAAATATTAAGTATATAATTGCAAAAATAAATCTAAAAATAGAATAAAAAAACTGTAAAAAATATAAAGAATGATCAGAAAGAAAAAGAAAATAAAAGCAATAACAAAGAGCTCAAAATAAGAAACATATTTTGCAGATTACAAATAAAAATCTTAATCAAAAAAATAAATAAAGGTTTTTTTTAATTATACTTTCTTTTATTAAACTAATAAAAATTTCATATTAAATAAAATTGAATCAAATATTAATTAATAATTGTAAAATAAAATAATATTTCTTTTATTCTATTGAAATACCTTTTGAATTTGATTGTAAACTCTTGTAAAATTTTTAAAATATAATAAATAAATTTGAACAAAAATTTTATCTCACATATAATAAACAGTTTTTATTGATCAAATTGATAACAGAAGAATATAAACATTACTATTATGATAATAAAAAAACCTTAAAAAATTTTTAGTAAAAAATTATATAGATTCAGAAGATTTATTTAAAAAGCTTCAGAATCTTACTAAGATTAAAGAAATATTAATTGCTTAAATATTTTCTGTAATCTCAGTATATTATCTTTATAAAGGTTAATATGCATATAAAAGTATATTATTAATTTTCTTAAGATATATATGAATTTACTACACATTTTTCTTGCCATTTGATATCATTAAATATTCTTATAATGCATTAGCAATTTGTAAATAGATCAATATTTAGAGATTTTAATGTTCATCATGATAAAATAACTCAAGTGCTTTTTTAGTTAAAAGCAAATAATAGTGTTTTACAAAATCAGATCAGATCAGATTTTATCTAAATTCAATCTGATCCAATTTTCATTTTTTAGAATCTGAATCTGATCTGAATCTAATAGATTGAATCTCAAATCTGGATCTGACAGATTGGTTTAAATCCAAATCTGATCTGATCTAAATCTGAAAGTATTATTGAAAAAATAAATTTTCAGCTTTAAAAGAGTTCTGAAAAGTCATTTCTTTTCAATAAAAGGAATCTTTTCAGCTCTAAAAGAGTTCTAAAAAGTCATTCCTTTTTATTGAAAGGAACCTTTTCAGCTCTAAAAGAGTTCTGAAAAGTCATTTCTTTTTATTGAAAGGAACCTTACAGCTCTAAAAGAGTTCTGAAAAGTCATTCCTTTTCATTAAAAGGAACCTTTCAGCTCTAAAAGAGTTCTAAAAAGTTGTTCCTTTTCATTGAAAGGAACCTTTCAGCTCTAAAAGAGTTCTGAAAAATTATTCCTTTTTATTAAAAGGAACCTTTTCAACTCTAAAGAGTTCCAAAAAGTTGTTTCTTTTCATTAAAAGAAACCTTTTCAGCTCTAAAAAAGTTCTGAAAAGTTGTTACTTTTTAATGAAAGGAACTTTTAGCTTTAAAAGAGTTCTGAAAAGTCATTCCTTTTCAATGAAAAAAACTTTTTTAATTCTAAAAGAATTCTAAAAATTCGTTTCTTTTCAATGAAAGAAACTTTTTAGTTCTAAAAGAGATCTGAAAATGCATTTCTTTTTAATAAAAGGAAACAAATTTTTGGCTCTAAATAAGTCTGAAAATTCGTTTCTTTTCATTGAAAAGGAACTTTTTAGCTTTAAAAAAGTTAAATTTAGATCTGACGGATCAGATCTGAATCCAGTTTGAATCTGACAGATCAGATCCGATCTGAATCCAAATCTGAATTAGATCTGAACTTAATAGATCTGATTTGAATCTGATTTATCAGATTTGGATTAGATTTGGATCGATTTGAATCTGTGCAAAATAATAATTAAAGATTATGAACTTGTAGAATATGATGAACTCGTATAACTGCGCAAGTGATCATGTATACATAGAATTGATTGAGTTTAAAACTTGTGTTAGAGGGTTAGCTTGTAATGGGCAAGTGTCACATTGTCTGCAAAAAGGTCATCTCTGATAACAGAACATGACAGGTTAATAGTAAATGCTGTGTAATTTGAATTGAACAAGAGTTGTGAGTTACAGGTAGCTTTTAGTTGAAGCATTGTGGTGTTTATGTGTCAATTAGAGTTTTGAGGCTTAAATTCAATTCTTGAGATAATTTTAACTAGGGATTTTATCAGTTCGACTCAGTTCAGTTCAGTTCAAAAACTGCCAATTTAGTCTTTGAGTTGAGCCAACCTCTAGTTTATTATTTGAAGTTAAAACTGCAGTTGTAACTACAGTTTTAACTTCAGTTAATTACATGTTTGAATTTTTATTGGTTAATTAATATAACCGCAGTTTGTATTTTAAAAAAATCCTCTATTTTGAAAAATAAAATGGCAAATAAATGCTATTGTTATCTTTACATATACTTAAATTTAAAATAAATTTGATAATTATTTAAAAAAATGTAATCTGTTTGATA
>CAJVPQ010003198.1:0-11701 GCA_910591825.1 Funneliformis caledonium
CAATGTATTAATTTTAGTTAGTTGGTTATGTATTTTTTAAATAAAAAAAAAAATTTTGAATTTACTTACTTATAGCCGGAGTTAGAGGCGGTCGGATACTTATGACCGCTACTGTAAGTATTATAGCCATAGGCGATAGCCGCTGTGAATGAGGAAGGATTGATTAAGGATATTTATATTGAACAAGAAAAATCAAAGAAAACTCAAACTACAGTGAAGTCATCTTTAATATTATTTGAAGTTTTTTATAATTGTAGTGAATTACATCTTTCCAGTCAGATATTGTGAACTGATGAAAATATATTATCAAATAGGAATGATAGTAACCTAAGAGTGAGTTGTTTGTTCTTTGTAATAGCATTGATTGATAATGAGAAAGATAAAGGAATTATGCCTTTTAATAGATCAATAAAATATAAATTATTATTATTTGAGTTGCAATCCTATATTGAAGACTGATTTATATAGATAATTGGTGTATTATTATTAGATTTATTAAGTTCTTTTAATTAGGATATAAATGAACGTTTGTGCTCTTGTATAATGGTTTTAAGAGGTTTAATATTATTAGAACAAATCCAAATATAATCAAAATCTTCAGTATTGGAGCAGCATTAAAAACAGTTATTTGAGATATAGGTTGAGGATATTGAGTATTTATTATTGTCAAAGTGAGTAGTAGTTGTAAAAGTACTTTGAGTTTGAACTGTTTTCTTTTACAAGTGTTAAATAATGTAACTCTAGTATTTTCTAAGTTGTTAAAAATGTAAAACAAGATTTGCCAATTAATGTGAAAATTGCTATACTTAACAATAAAACTAGCAGAAACTGACAGACCTGTCAAATATAATATATTTGCTAAATATACCATATCTGCCAAATAAGACACACATACTATTTATTATATTTCTATTATTTATATCATTATTATCATTTATATCATATTTAATATAATTAGTATATCTGTTAGCTCTGTTATTATTGTCAGTAGTATCATAATTATCATAGATTTTCTTTAATTGTAATTTTTCCTATATAAAGAGTATAAAAATGCCTTGAAAAAAGAACAGATTCTAACAGATTTCAACAAGATCCCAATATTGTATTGAATATATATTTAATAACAATAATAAACAATCTTAACATTTTGCAAACCTAAAAACTTATAATTTTATTCTTGTTAACTAAATAAACTCTCTAATAAACAGCATGTCAAGTTAATTGGATTTAAATCATAGCTATTATCTCCCTGACTTCAAATCATAGTTAACTTATTCTACGGAAAAGAGTAACGTTAACAAGTGGTGATTCCTGTCAGGATACTATTGACTTTATATATAATAGACTACTAACAGATTTAGCAAGATGTATAAAAGTTTGAGTTAAAAGAATTGAGAAACAGAGATATTTTCATACATAATGAACTGCTGACGAAATAGCGAGATGTATGAATTTTGAAGCAATCGAGAGAAATACAGTAAAACATATTGTAAGATATTATTCAAATTCCTCTTTTAACAAAGACTATACTTGCAATTAGTGTTATCCACCTTTCATTTAATACACTTTCAAACAATTTTTAAAATTTTTGGAATTGGTTTCATTACGAATATCATGCTGAAACTTACATTGCAAGATCAGTTGTTGCTTTCAACTTCTTTGAACAATTAAGTAATACTCCAGTATCAAAACATTGTAATAGCTGATTAATCAAAATAATCTATCAGTTGCTTTCTAGTCTCTGATATAAGACTATACCTTTTTCATCGGACGTGATATATTTGTATGTTCAAGGTATTTCGTTTGAAATAAATTGTTTCCAACAGCCTGTCGATCAATCTATTTCATTAAAAGTATATATAGAAATCCTTAATCAGGATTTAATACAGATCCAGAAAGATCAACAATTACTTTGACAACTAATTGCCTCTCCAGTACCCTCGACAACTAGCTTATCAACAACCCCAATTACTACTTCACCACTAGAAGCAATGACAGCAGCTATAGGTGACCAAATAAGACAAGCTCTTGAAGGATCTTTAGAATAGATGGAGCTCGATTAAATGCATTAGAACAAACTGAACGAATGACAGCAAAAGTTGATTATTTCTATAGCACTAAAGCTGAAGATCCTGTGAAAATGGCTTGCTGCCTTTGAAAAAGCAGCCACTATTAACCGATAGATTGATGCTGCAAGGAAGAAAGTTATAGCTAGAGGATATTTAAAAGAAGCTGCAGCTGACTGGTTTGAAGAAAATACAGTAACTATAGGAAATAATTAGGCTACAACCACCAATATTGGGAACAATTTTGTGGATATATTCAATACCTGGTTTATTAACGAAATCTGGAAGAATCAATAGTACTAGGAGCTAACTTCTTTATGATAATATTTGGACGAATCAGTGAATTCTTACGCAAATAAATTCTGCAAATTAGTAAAAAGGGTAGGATTAACTGATAATGTCCAACAAAAATGAATGTTTCTTATAGGACTAAATCTAGCATATACCCCAATGGTGTATGCATAAAACCCTAACAACTTGGCCGCTATGGTAAATGCTGCTAGAAATATCAAAATTGGTTATAATTTCACCATTGGAAAAACTTCAAGGAACATAAGTGTAAACCTTTCTACATCTACTCTTACTTCACCAAACCCACTTCAGTTGTTAGTACTGAAATAGATGAACTCACAAAAAAATTGGAACAACTTACTATAAATTATGCTAATTTATCTTCGGCAATGCTAGCCTAACCACTGGTCCTGAAAAGAAGAAACGGACCTAATGAAACTACTTATAGGTCCTAGAATATTAGACCCAATATGAACACTTACTGATCTCAGAACACTGGATCTAATGATTTTACCTGCTATAATTGTAATTCTTTAGGATATATTATGAAAAATTGCATCCAGCTGTGATGATATCGTCAGGATACTCGTAGAACTTGTTTTAACGTACCTAGGGAAATGCATCTAGTGGATCAATATACCAATGAAGAATATGATAATTACGATTATGAAATAGACGAAAATGAGGAGTACGAAGTCTACCTGAATACTCAATCGAGACTATACCCTAAAAATCCAATGTCAAAAAATTGAAGGATCAAACACGTAAAATCTCAAAGAGAAGAAAATCTTAAAAGGTTTCCCAAATCAACAGTTATGCCGAATCTTGCTGAAGAATTTGCGCAACTGAATCTTACTCTAATGCAAACTGAAGCTTCAAATAATCCTAAAAATATAAAAGAAGATTAATGCTGGCTCTGATCAAACAATTAACGGAGTTTAACGTCACCACTTACCTTCAGAATCTTCTATATGAGTTATCAGTTAAACAAGTTGCTCATACTATACCAAATTATCATTCTGGTTTAGCTAGGGTCATGAGAAGATCTAGAGAAAAAGCTTCAAAGGAATCAAAAGAAGCTAATTTAGCTGAAAGTGACGATGAATCCACTTCTGCAGCTAAATTTACTTTACGAATCAGAAGGAAAGCCCAAAGTACTATAATCAATAGCGATGCAGCTACAAGTATAATTACAAAAGTTTTGCTTGATAAGTTAGACTACGAAATCGATCAATCCTCGAATATTTGTAATTACGGTCAACAGAGTTAGGACTTGCTCCTTAGGAATCATAGATGATATCTCAGTAGTAATCAGAAAGATTAAAATTCCAACTTCCTTTCAAGTTTTAGAATCTAGGAACAAAATTTTAATATTAGGCAACGATTGGCTCTGAAATTCAAATGCTATGGATTGGGAAAAATTCACCTTGACTATTAGGAAAGATTGAACTACCATCCAAATCCTAATTACCTTCACGAAAATCTCGAAAGTGATAACTCACGATGCATCAGAAGAAATTTTAGAAGAAGAATATGAAGAGGAATGCCTCAAAGAAATGCCAATTTACTTCTCCGATTCCTTTGAAGAAGAATCAGCCAACCAAAGTGAGCTAGAATTTAACCCTGGATAAATTTCTACTCTCCAGAAAGTTCTGAAACTGAAACGGACAATGACGATTATGTCGACTCAATAAATGCCAATAAAAATCCCGCTATATTTTTAGCCAAAACTGTTCAAGACGAGCCTACACCTATAAATCAAACTGGATCCCTTGACCATTATTAGCAAGGACTTTTTCAATCTCTTTTAAATGACCACTCTGATATCTGTGTTAAAATCAAATTAGGATCAGAAGGATGAACTTAATAAAATATCAGATTTTAACGAGCGATGCTACACCTATCGTACAAATCCCATATCAGATTAATCTAATGAATCGAGAATTTCTTAAGAATAAAATAGTCAAAATGAAAGAACAAGGGATAGTTCAAAAATCTTCAAGCCCTTGGGCTTTGCCTATAGTAATTGTAGATAAGAAAGGTGATGACAAAAGAATTTGCATTGACTATCACAAATTAAATGCTATTACCAAAGCTAATGCTTATCCTTTATCCTGAATCGATGACCTATTAGAAAGTTTTGGAGCTGCCTAATGGTTTACTACTTTGGATCTTGCAAGTGGATACTGGCAAGTAGCTATAGATGAATCAGATATAGAAAAAATGATATTTATAATACTTTTGAGCTATACAAATTCTTAGTAATACCTTTTAGACTAAGTTACGCAGTTGGAACTTTCCAAAAATTAATGAATAAAGTTTTGCAAGACTTTCTCAGAGATTTCGTTGCTGTATATTTAGATGAAGTAATAATTTATTCAAAAGGAAGCTTCGAAATGCATATAGACCATATATGCCAAGTGTTCCCAGCTATTTGGAATACAAATCTAAAAATTAAATTAAAGAAGTGTTATTTTTGCCTACTGAATATCCATTTCTTAGGACATGTAGTAGGATAAAACAGAATTCGTCCTGACCCTGAAAAGATAATTAAAGTCAAGAATTTTCTAAAACCAATGAATTTTACACAACTTCGTGCTGCTCTTAAATTATTTTCATATTATAGAAATTTATCAAACTTTTCAAGAATTGCTCGACTTATGCTTACTTTATTAAAGAAAGATGAACCCTTTCTTTGGAGAGACAAACAACAGATAGCATTTGACAGACTAAAAGGAATGTTAATCAAATCTCCTATTTTGAGTTACCCTGATTTTAATAGACCTTTTATCATTTACACAAACGCATCTAAAATAGGTCTAGGAGCTGTTCTTTCATAAAAACAATCAGATGAAAAAGAACATATTATTGCCTATACAAGTCAGAGCTTAAATTCAGCCAAAAAGAATTATGCTATTATTGATCAAGAATGTTTAGCAGTTGTATAGGCTATAAGATATTTCTAACATTATTTGGAAATGAAGCCTTTTGTACTTGTAACTGATCATTCAGCCTTAAAATGGCTATAAACCTTCAAGTTACCTAAAGGTTGAAGAGCAAGATGGGTAATGGAACTTCAACAATATGAATTTATCATTAAATATAGACCTGGAAAAGCTAATGCCAATGCTAATGCTCTATCACGAATACCAGAGGAATCAGAAGTATTTTTCTTAAACTTTAAATCAGATGTAAAAACTGGTTATATTTCCTCTATTGAAAATAATGATATCACAGATGAACCATCTCATTCAGAGAAAGATAATGAATATGAGACAGAATGGGTTCATTTCAAATTTCTCATATAATCAGGATCAAATGCTAGAAAATAAACTTTTGGATGACTGGTTTAAGCCAATAATTACTACAGTAGGATACCAATCTCCACTTGAGAAAATGCAGGATATATACAAAGCAAATATAAAAATTAAGCAAGTTATTGCAGGATAACCTATAAATAGTAAAGGATCCAGATATAACTATTCATATGACATAGAAAACCATCACTTGCATACTTACTGCAAAGCTTGTAAGACAAATTTACCATATAATACTATTGAATATAAATGTATAATTGGTTATAAACTAGGCCAAATTCAACCAGACATGGACCCAAGATATTTGAAAAATCAAATGTGATGGAATGAGCCTATAGAAGTTAAAACACAATCATTAGAAACTCAGATGCAAGTGTTACATAGAACACTTCAAGGACTTCCCTTTTACCTTATCCCTCTTGAACATATTCAACCTGAGTTTCTTGAATTAGATTAATAATTTTTCTTTTTAAAATTTTTTTTTTTATAAATATTAGTTAGGTAAAAACGAAAGTGTATGCAGTATGACATACAGCCCAATATGGATATTAATCAATATAATCGTATTTATTCTTATTTTACATAACAACTTATTTTCATAGAATTAATAACTCCCAAAGCTATCAAACAATTTAAAAATTTTTGCATACCTTATATAGTTTAAAATAATTATTTATATAGGAATGATAAAAGAAATCCTAGAAAGCTACTAAGGGTAATTAGAACTCATGAAATGAAAGCCATTTTATACATGATGCATAATAATCCAACAGCTGGACATTTTGCTACTGATATTATATTTGAAAAAATTAGAAAAAGATATTATTGGCCTCAAATGTATAAAAATATTCATACATATGTCAGAAGCTGTGACAAATGTCAAAGAAGAGGAAAACCCAGCAAACATGAAGATTTGCATCCTATTGCAATATAAGCACCTTTCTATCAAATCAGAATTGACTTTGTAGGACCTTTACCCTTAACAGACAAAAGAAACAAATATATTATAATGGCCATTGATTATTTTACTAAGTGGTCAGAAGCAAAGGCTATACCAGAAACTACTGCTTCTCAAGTAGCTTAATTTGTTTATGAAGAAATTATTTGTAGACATGGATGCCTAACGAAGATATTAATTGATTGAAGAACTCATTTTAATAACAAAATGGTTGATGAATTAATGATAAATTTAGGATAAAACATCTTCTATCAACCCTTATCACCCCCAAATGAATGGTTTAGTAGAAAGATTTAACAAAACTCTATGTGAATCTTTAACTAAAACTGCCCAAGAAATTTCAAATTGGGATTTGCAAATTGCACCTACTTTATTTACATATCGAACTTTTAAGCAATCTACAACAAAGATATCCCTTTTTATTTAACATATGAAAGAGATGAACGATTGTCTCTTGATGAACTAATTGAGAAAAATGTGACTCTAAATTAGCATATAGAATCTTTAATAGATGATCTACCGCAAATCAGGAGAAAAGCTAAAAACCATGTGAAAAAATCATAAGTAAATTAGAAAGATCAACATGATCGTAACCTAAAAAAGATCTTTCATTTTAAAATAGGAGACAAAGTTTTGTATTATCATGCGGTAAAAGAAAAGCAATGGTCTAGGAAATTAGAATCAAAATGAAAAGGATCATACTACATTCATCAAATTTTATTAAAAGGATCTTATAAAATAAGAGAAATGAATGGAAAAGTTTTACAAACACCTGTTAATGAAGATCTTTTAAAGCAATATCATGATTGACAAAATTGGGAACCTCAAATAGTTATATAGTTTATTTACTCCTTTATTTATTTATTTAGTTATATTTTTTTATTTTATTATATCCTTAGAAGATTTCAAAAATGATTTGAAAAGAAGAATTTTTAATAATCCTATTCCTATTTTACTTTCTTATACTAAAAACATAAAGCTGAAAAAAAAGATAGAAATAACTTATCATATGCTAAGGAAAGCCTCAATCCTTAGAGACCATATATTGATGTTGATAAATGCCTTTTACTTAGGATAGTTATTAGAAAAAGAAACTTTTTCACCAGCTCAACATACTTATTTTAAAAGTATGATAACTAAGTATTATTATACTGCATCAATACAAACTTATTTTATTTTTGAATTCTTGGGATCAGAACAAATTCAACAAACTCGATATCTAAGTCTTCCTAAAATATATTCAATGAAAAAGAGAAACTATCAATCTCTAATGGAAGAAGCAATATTGATTTGGTCTAGAGACCAAAATTTAGGGGAGGAAATTGAAACCAGCAGAAACTGACAGACCTGTCGAATATGTCATATTTGCCAAATAGGATACACATACTATTTATTATATTTCTATTATTTATATCATTATTATCATTTATATCATATTTAATATAACTAGTATATCTGTTAGCTCTGTTATTATTGTCAGTAGTATCATAATTATCATAAATTTTCTTTAATTGTAATTTTTCCTATATAAAGAGTATAAAAATGCCTTAGAAAAAGGACAGATTCCAACAGATTCTAACAAGATTCCAACATTGTATTGAATATACATTTAATAATAATAATAAACAATCTTAACATTTTGCAAACCTAAAAACTTATAATTTTATTCTTATTAACTAAATAAACTCTCTAATAAATAGCGTGTTAAGTTAATTGGATTTAAATCATAGCTATTGTCTCACTGACTTCAAATCATAGTTAACCTATTCTACAGAAAAGAGTAACGTTAACAGTGAGATATGAAAAGGTCAGAAAAACTTCAGTCCAAAAGGCTTGTTACAGGTGTTTGATAAATAAGCGGAAAGGTATAATAATTGATATATTATTGTAATATAGAACATATTTAGAACCCAGGTATTTTTTATTGATGTATATATGAGCATTAGAAACTTGTTTAGCTAAGAGATCAACTTGATTGTTGAATTAGTCATTTTTGTGAGCTTTGACTTTGGTGAATGTTAATCTGATGTTGTGTATGACTATGAGGTGCAACAAAGTCATTCAAATATGAAAGTAGGAGATTTTGAATGCTGGGTTGAGAGAGTATAATTTGCAGAGTGTTGTAATTTTGTTATATGATGCAATTGCAATTTACGAATAAGTACAGATTTCAATATTGACATTATATGGTAATGTGTAGACAGCAGTGAGAATAGCAACTATCTCTGCTAATATTGAGGAGAAAAGTGTGATATAAGTATGATATTAAATGAGAGTAAAAATTAATTCTGATCAGTCTGTAATCATGCGATACCCATCTAGCAGTTAGAAGATTCTAAAGATGTAAGAGAACTATCTGTATAAAATTGGAAAAATTCAGTATTAGTAAATTATATTTTAAGTTGATTTAATCTATTGATTGAATTTTGGTCAAAAGGAAGAATGGTTAAATTAGACAAAGGTTTAGTTGGATATTGATAAGGGGAGATCAAAGTTAATAAAGCTAATTCTTAGAGTGTAAGATAGGAAAGACTACATCATCATCCCTTATAAGATTTGTGAAATACTTTAAATACAGAACAATATGTCTTAAGTAATTTGATAGCATAAAAGCAATATCTTTGTTATTATTTATATGAAATAAGAGCAGAGTGATTAAAAATATTACATCTGGTATAAGGAGTAATAGGCATTCTGTTATATTCTGATTGAATTGGTAGGTAGTGTTGTGCGTGAATGATTGTATCTTTTTTTTGGTAACTTTTTCTAATATGAAGGTCATGTATTGATTGGATCAAATGATTACAAAAGTTAGGTTGGTTGATAATGTTATGAATGTAATTGATTGTGTTGGTGCTTTAATCAAAGATGTATAAGAAAGGTATCTATTGGACAATTGTCTAATGAATGCATTGATTAAGATCTTCAATTTCAGTTAGTTAAACCATTTTGCATTATAGAATACAGAATCATATATTATATTGAGATCAAAAGTTGTAAATAAATTAATACTATCTATCATTGAAAGTTGGTCAACGTACAAAATTAATAGTGAACATAATCACAAGATGTTTTGTCAGTAAAATTTTGGAATGAAGAAATGTGAAATAGGAGTGGAGTCTCCTTCAATTTGTCTTAAGTTGTAGTCTTTATTAATACATTATTGAAAGTAAAGACCATCATGTTTTGTGGCAGACAGAAAGTAAAACCATCATTCTTTAAAGGATTTTGTTTTATCATAAGGCCAATTGGTTAAAGAAGATAAAGGTAACCATTTGAATAATTGAAGTTGCAAATTGCGTAGACGTAATGTTAACCTAAGAATTGAGATATTATTAATTATCTTTAAGAGATCAGATGATTTGGTTTGTATTTATTTATCATAAAAGTGTGCAAGATTGTACCCAAATATTGAATGTATTACTAATGCTGATACGAATCTAGAAATACCTAATTTTTTTTTGAAGAAAGTTCTAAAAGATGTTATCAGAGTATCACAAGTAGAACGAGAAATAAACATAAGTTTAATTTGTATAATATACGAGGGATCACTACTATATTAAATATTGTGACCATATGCTTGGCTGTCAGTTTTTTCTTATTAAATACATTTTTGGTCTTCTTGATTTCATCCCAAATTTGATTTATAATGAATTGATTATTGTTAAAAAGGGAGACTCATACTCTTAGGTATCTTGTGGATTCTTTGTGTGGAAGTGAAGGAAGCTGAATGTCTTTGTTATTGAATTTGAAATTAACAGGATTAAAGTCCTTATCATTGACCATCAGCACAGATTTATCCTAGTTGACTTGGATACTATTTAGGATGTAGAATAAATCTGCAATGGTCATTATATTTTGAAGGTCAGTTTGAGAATCAGCTATTCAGAGTGTATCATCCATATAAGCGAGAGCAAAAATGTGATTAGAAAAACTTTGTATTTCTCATTTTGTGATATTGGCTCTTCAATTAATATGTTGAGTATAGCTATAAGATGAATGTTGTATAAAATACAATAGAGAATCATAATATATGCACCATAGAATGGGAGAAATAATCTCTTTTTAGTCAATTTCTGAAAAGACTAAATAGGTATCAGTATTACCGTGCGTGATAAAAATTTGATTAAAACAAGAAAGAAGATTAAAATTAAAAATCTAATGAAAGCTTCTGGGATACACAAACAGCCTAGAGCTCTGATTAACATAGTGATATTGACACGATTGTAAGCTTTTGACATATCTTGAAATAAGACTTACAGATTATTGTGATAGAATGAAGTATTGTATTTGATGTTGTCAAAAATGTGGATTGGTTCAAAAGTGCTTCTGCAAGGGAGGCCAGCAAAATTATTTCCTCTTAAGACGTTATTAGCAGATAAGATCTTTAACAGTCAACTATTGATTAATTTGATGAGTGCTTTCTGTGAGTATTCTAACAAGGTGATCAGACAGGTATTTGTAAGATTGTATTCTCAAGGTTTGGGTTTAGAAATGGGATAGACAAAGGCTAAATTCCATCTGCTTAGTGATAAATTGAGAGTGAGACATCTTCAAATAATAGTTTAAAGATATTTTGAAGAGAAGAGGCCAAGATGTTTTAACATTTCATTTGATATTTTTGATAGGTCAGGGGCTTTATCATTAGAGAGCGCTTTAATAATATTATTTCATTCTTTTTTGGTTAGGGTTGCATTAATGAGTTGTAAATGTCCAGATCAATTGATTCATCAGAGGCGTAAACATGCTCCTATACTTCTGGAAGTAATGGATTAGAGTATTGTGAGCCTACCACTCATTGAAAATGACGTGCTGTTTCTTTTTGAACATCTTTTAGGTCTGTGAGGAGTTCTTTGTCTAAGCTGTTGTTATTTATATATCTATCTAATAGAATAGTATTGCGAGATCTTTCTAATAATGAGCTGAACATGGATTTCTGATCATCAATCATGTTACAGTAGCGGTCATAAGTATCCGACTGCCTCTAACTCTGACTACAAGTAAGTAAATTCAAAAATTTTTTTTTTATTTAAAAAATACATAACCAACTAACTAAAATTAATACATTG
>CAJVPQ010003199.1:0-11700 GCA_910591825.1 Funneliformis caledonium
TAAGTTTCAAATTAATGCTGAATAATGCTGAATTAAGGTCAATTTTAGGCTGATTTATAGTTGAATTTAATCTGAATAGCTATGTCCGATTAGAGTCGATCAGCATCTATCGACGTCTGAATTGTTGCTGAATTAAGGCCAGTTTTAGGCTGATTTATGGTTGAATTTAAGTTCTGAATGGCCATGTCCGATTGGGGTCGATCGGCGTCTATCAGCACCTGTTTGTACCAATCAGAAAACATGATAAATCAGCTATAAATAGTATCAAAATCGGCCTAAAATCAGCCATCTGATTTTTAGCTGATTTGGACTATTTCGACTAGTGTATTGAATCATTCGGGGGTAAGTCATGTGAAAAAAAAAATTTTAATATTTATTTTTTAAATCAATCAATATAACTAACAACTAAAATCACTTACCTTTTGTAACTATTGAATTCTTTAAGCATTGATCGTTCAGAAGTAAATCCTATGATATTTTTTATATTTATATATATATTTTTTTAATCAATCAAACAAATAATTAAATTACTTACCTTCTTGTAACTATCAGATCTTCAAGTATTAGATTATTCAGAGATAAGTCCTAAAAAAAAAATATTTATTTTTTTTTTTTTTATTAATCAATTAAACAATTAAATCACTTATCTACTTGTAGTTACTGGATTCTTCAAGACATGAATCATTCAGAGGTAAGTCTATGAAAAGTAATTTTTAATATTAATTTTATTTTAATCGATCAATTATACTAACAATTAAATCACTTACCTACTTGTAGCTGCTGGATTCTTTAAGGCTTGGATCGTTCAGAGATAAGTCTATAAAAAAAATATATTTTATATTTAATATTAATTTTTTTTAATCGATCAATTATACTAACAATTAATTACTTACCTTCTTGTAGCTACCAGATTCTTAAGTATTGAATCATTTAAAAATGAGTGCTATAAAAAAATATTTTAATATTTTTATTTTTTAATTAATCAAAAAATCTAACATTAAATTACTTACCTTCTTGTAGCTATCAGATTCTCAAGCATTGGATCGTTTGAAGTTGAGTGCTATGAAAAAAATATTTTAATGTTTTTTTTATTTTTTAATCAATCAAAAAATCTAACATTAAATTACTTACCTTCTTATAGCTACCAGATTTTCAAGCATTAGATCATTCGAGATTGAGTGCTATAAAAAAAATATTTTAATGTTTTTTTTTTATTTTTTTTTTAATCAATTAATAAAACTAACATTAAATTACTTACCTTCTTGTAGCTACCAGATTCTCAAGCATTGGATCGTTCGAAGGTGAGTGTTATGAAAAAAAATATTTTAATTTTTTTTTTTAATCAATCAAAAAAACTAACATTATATTAATTACCTTCTTGTAGCTACTGGATTCTTCAAAATTTGGATTGTTTGAAGGTGAGTGCTATAAAAAAAATATTTTAATGTTTTTTTTTTAATTAATCAAAAAAACTGACATTAAATTACTTACCTTCTTATAGCTACTGAGTTCTCAAGCATTAGATCATTCAGAGATGAGTCTTATAAAAAAGAATTTTTAATATTAAATATTTTTTAAAAAGAATTAACTAATTACTATTACTTATCTTTATGTAGATACTGAAAAATTAGGATGATTAACTTTAGTACTATCATACAGTATTGTAAATAAAGAATTATTTTGATATATAAAAAAATATCAATGTTTCATTAATTTTATAAATTTATACATATAACAATCTAAAATAAAATAAAAAAAGTTATAAATAAATTGAATTAAATTATAATACTAGAAGGCCTATTATAATAAACTTTCTTTGATATTAGCAGTAAATATATCATTACAAAACTTGTGATATATAGAATTTGTAACACACAAAACTTGTGACATGCGAACTTGTAGTACATAGAATTTGCAACACTTAATATTTGCAGATATTAAACTTTTGTATATTATAAAAATTTACCCATTTACAAATATAAATACACAGCATTCTTAATTAATGAACCTTATATTTATGCAATATGTCTCCAAAGAAAATTACACTTACTGATGCCAAAAAACATGAATTCTGTCTTTATGCTTATGATAATAAAAGAATTCAAGCTCAGTATGTATATTGAATTGAAGAAAAATGGGAAGTTAAAATTCATGAATCTACTGTTACAAGAAATTTGCAAAGTAGTGACAAATGACTTACCAGTGAAATTATCAATTTAGAAGCAAAAAGACACCAGTCTATTACTGTTCTAGAACTTGAACTAGTACTTAAAGAATTTGTGTTATGTTATCAGCATCAAACTATATTAAGTGATAATATGCTAATTGAAAAGGTTAAGTTGCTTACTAGTGAATTAGGAATTTCAGAAGACATATTGCAATTTTCTTCCAGTTGGCTTCATAAATTTAAAGATCGTAATAGAATTTATTAGGAGAAACTTCATAGACAAGCTGATTCTGCTAATAATGCTGCTATTATTGAAAATTTACCATTATTATGTGAAAAATGTGCAAATTATTCTTTTGAAAGAATATATAATATGAATGAGACTGGGCTCTTTTACTGATTAGAATCAGATCAAACCCTAGCTACAAAATGTCTTTCTAGATGTAAAAAAATAAAAAACATAATACCATTGCATTGTGTGCAAATTCAGATGGATCACATAAATTAAAACCCTTGATAATTGGAAAATGTACAAAACTACGATGCTTTAAGAATATAAATATTTCAAACCTGCCAATAATTTATCAACATAATTCTAAAGCTTAGATGTTATTGACTACCTTTCAAGAGTAGCTTCAAAATTTTGACTTACAAATGTCTAGAAAATATAATAATCAGCGTGTATTATTATTTCTTGATAATTGTTCATATCACAAAATAGAAGGATTAGTTCTTTCATATCTTAATGTTATTTTTTTACTTCCAAATACAACATCAAAATTTCAACCAATGGATGCTGGCTGGAATTATTATATCATTTAAAAATAATTATCATCGTCATCAAATTCAATAGATGTTAAAATAAATTGAAATTGGTAAATCTGTATAAAATTTAAAAATGGATATTTTAAAAGAAATTCAATATTCTATTCAAGCCTAATGAAGTTAAAGCTAAAAAAATTCATAATTGCTAGTATCATACTAAAATTCTTTCTATTAATGA
This sequence comes from Funneliformis caledonium, assembly GCA_910591825.1. Taxonomy (NCBI): domain Eukaryota; kingdom Fungi; phylum Glomeromycota; class Glomeromycetes; order Glomerales; family Glomeraceae; genus Funneliformis; species Funneliformis caledonium. The sequence goes on from CAJVPQ010003199.1 coordinate 3,171, forward strand.
AAGTATTAAAGAAAATATTAAAAACTTAAAAAATATTCAAGAAAATGATTTACCAACCAAAGAACTTTCTGAAGAACTTGAAACTCTTAATTTTTCTGATGGTATGAAGGTAGAAGAATTTTTAAATATCTCTGATGAAAATATTATCTATGAAATTTTAGATGATAATAATATTATCACAGAACTTGTAAATACATTTAAAAAAACAACTGATGAAAGTTTAGATGATGATGATGATAGTGTTAAAATTGAATCTATTAGTATAAGTACAGTATCAAATAGTTTGAAGAATATTCGTGCATTTTTACTTCAACAAAAAGGTAATATTGAATATTTTAAATCAATAAATACTTTAGAAAAATTTATTAAAGAAAAAAAGAAAAGTTTAATGAAACAAACTACTCTAGAAAATTTTTTTAATAAATAGAAAGATATATTATTTAATGTAACTTGAAAATTAAAATCCTTTTAGGTACAGTGTATACAACTTAGTCTTAACCAATAAATTTGATAAAATTTAAATTACTATTCCTCATTCAAAAAACATGATAAATATAAAATATAATTATAAAATGATAGAGTAATTCAAGCCTAACAAAACTATGTTTTTAAAATTCTGATAAAACTATTTTCGATAGAGCAGTAGCAATTTAAAAGTGAGGTCATTTTACTATTAAATCAGAAATTTTGACTGCCCCTCACGTGACTCACATGATCAATTTTCTTACTTTTTATTGGTTGATTTTCATTTTTGTAACACTGATCAAAAACCACAATCTTTTAAAAAAAAGATTTAACGTTCCTTGCTATCTTTATTAAAAAAAATAAATGAAAGTTTTTAAAAGATAAGTATTTTAATTGCTATTATTGATATGCGTAAAATTTACATATTACTAATTTTTTGCTTTTCTTTTTATCCATAACCAATATAAATAATCCAGTGTATTTTGTCTAAATAATAACTGTTTGTAAAACTGAATCGGGAACCTGACGATGTGAATGATACTTTTTAATCGCAAATTCTACTACCTGATCCATTAAGCCTTTTCGATATACATCTATATAGCAAAATGCCTTCATTGTATACCAACAAATAGCTGTAAGTAAAATAGAAGCAAGAGCCAATAGAAGTCTTTTGTAATCCCGTCTACGAGTAATCATAATTTGACTGATTAAATTTCTTAGTTGCATCCCAAAAGTTCTTAATATAATTGAGTTCATAATGAAATTTAGGATAAAATATGATTTGATATCTAGCTGTAATAATAACCTCTTCTAATTGTCCCTTTTATGCTAAAAAAATCCAGCTGCTGACTCATAATTTTTCGTACTTCTTCCAATTTCAACCCTCCATTTAGCCACAATCCCTTTTCTGTTAGAACTTGCTTTAACCCTTTTGGCTGTTCACACAGTTTAGAAATATGATAATCTAACGGAAAGACCATTTCTTGTTAAATTCCCTCACTAAAATACGTACTGCATATCTTCAGTTGCTTTACACCAGGGCTAAGATTCATATGTTTGGTTAGTGCATCTAGTAAAAAAGCAACATAGCTTGATGCATTATCAAATGCAAATAAAGCCTGACATTCTGAAAAACGTTTTTCGAATATGGGAATAGCACGTTCGACTACTTGGTTTACCAAATCTTCAGCCTTCCACCATCCATCATTATTTTTACCTGAATTCATAATAATACAGGCCTCTTTGGAAAAATTATCTGATACCTGTATTTTGTCAGAAAGTGTAAGACGGTCACAAACATCAGTCAAAAAGTCACTGACATGAATCAAGTGACCATTACCTTTTTTTCGTAAGGGTTATTCTTTATTAGGGATCCAAAGACTCTGAATTCTATCATAAGTTGAGAAAATGCATTTGTCATGCGTAACAAGAATAAGTGGATTATCTGGTCAGATTACTTCTTCTAAGTTGTCTCCTAAAAAAATAGGCATTCTAAGCTCAAGTTCACTTATTTGTTCTAAAAATATTTTCCAATAAGCCACCACATCTTCTCTTTCATACCCATCTATGTACATTCCTTTTTTTACTTTGCATATATATAACTAAGTTCTTTTAAATAGTTTCTTACAGTATTTATATAAATAATTGAAGATAGTGCAAATCTGAGCCTTGGTAAAATATTCTCATTCATTTGTATTATTAATATTTGTGAAGTAATTTCCCATTTATGCTTCTGAACAAATGACTTCACTTAAAGGAGAATATCTTCATCTCAAAGAAAACTTCATATCTTAGCATGATGTCCTCGATGGGAGTAGGGAATTTTGTGATTCTTTATATATTCATGTGTCCAATAATGAATGCATTTAGCATGGTATATTTCTTTTTCTGCTGCATCAGCAACAATCTTGCTCACTTGCATTTTTGGATGGTTACTTTTCACAAATTAAAAATAAAGACGAATGCTATTTAAATGCATCTAAACCTCACTATTTGTTTTTTCTTTTTTAATATCTAACATTAGACTTTCGAGAGCATCTGGAATTTTATTATACCAATTATAACTCTTAATCTCATTATCTAACTGTTTATAAACATTATCATCTAATATTAACTGTTCATTAGCATTATTATCTACATCTATATTAGTCTCATTATCTAATTCTTTAATTTCTTCAGTAGATTTCTTAACATTCCAAAAGATATATAACTTAAGGGTCCCTTTTACTGCTTCACACTATTGCTGATTCTTTCTTCTTTTAGTGTGGCTTGAGTTTCCTATATAATGTAATCTATGTATTTCTTGAGAAGCATGTTCCTAATGATACTTTTTTGTCGCTTTTTGTAGTTTTTTTACAATGCTTATAGCATTATAATTTTCTATTGGCTTATCATGAATGGAAAAATTATTATCATAAAAAGAAATATTATCATTGTTGGAATCTTCAATATTATCATAGCCTTTTAGCTCATCATGGAAAGAAATATCATTAACATCAGGATAACTTTTAAAATCAGATACGTTATCAATATCAATGTTACTTCTGATATACTAGCGCTTAGCTTTTTTTGCTTTACAAATTTTTTTTAGATGTTTTTGACGTTTTGTTGGACATGACATATTAGATATTACTATACAGGCAAGTCAACTTTTTTATTATTTAATTAATATTGATTTTTACAAGGAAAAAAAAATTCTTCTAATCATAAAATACATAAAGTAAAAAATTATAGTCACGTCAAAAAAACAAAATTAAGTTACGCATATATCCACCAATCAGTTAATATATTTAATATTGTAAAATCTGTTCAAATCCCAAAAGTTGAAATCCTGAAATCTCTTTATCGCATCCTACATGCAGTCATATTTATCATACACCTTTTGTGATGTGGGCCAATATTAATATGATAAATAATTTTGATTTTGGGATTTTATATTAACATAATACCATAACAACTTAATTAATACCAAACTATTTTAGAATATACCGATAGTGTCTTTATTAATTATAAATGCTAATTTGTTATACATGTTTAATGTACAAATATAAATTCTAATCATGATGAAACCATTTTGTCACGTGATATATATATGCATCAATAAAATTACGAGATTTCTTTATCACGTGATAAATGATCGACATCTCAAATTTAGCCGCTTAAAAAATTTTTGGTTAGAATTGAGTTGTATGCACTGTATTAATATGGATTTTTTTCAAAGTCCAGTATGATTTTATTAGACAGTCATTTCTAAGTTAGCATGACGTCTCATGCCGTTATACGCGTTTAACATACCATCTATATTGTGTAATATATACATCATATAAGGAAAGATATAATTGCTATTATGCATATCACAAGATCAGTTACACAAAAGTTATCTTCTTATACCTGTATGACATATTTTCTGTATGTAAACAAATATAGATGATATAAGAAAATAACACTTGATGGTACAAGAATGATACTTTTGCATCAATTACACTATATAGCCAAATTATGATGCAATGTTTGCATGACGTTTTTTCTCACTAGACTCAAAAAAAAGGCAACCAGATAATATTTTTTCTTGTTCCAATTTTGAGTTGAATTGATGGAATTAAGTTAGAAGAGTGATACTGATATTTCTAGATTAACTAATAAAATATTAAACATAAAGTTAGAAAACCGTTACCATCTAAAATATGTGACTGAGATTTTTGAAAAAATCTTGCCATGCCTGAAGAAAAATCATCATCTACATCTTAAATTGTTTCAGCTAAGACAGAGATCTATATCGACTATGATGAGATTATGATAATAAGATGTATTTTAATAATGACCTCATTAGTGTTATTAATCGATTTGGTTTTATCATGCCTGATCAGAGTCTATGATCCGTAAATGAAAAATCAAGGCCAAGTTTTCGTGCTGATTAACAATACTAGACCCCATACCTTAATCAGAAAAAGTAACGAATGAAGAGATACCAAAGGTAGTCTCAACATTGATTCTGAAGAGGAGAATTCCAATGATGATGAATATAATGAAGGTTATTATTATAATGGCAGAAGACATGAAAGGAAAGTTTCACCAATAATGAGTCCTATTATCTTTCCAATAACTGCTAAGAGAATCATCGGGTGGATCACATACTTAATTTCTTTTTTTGAATCACATAGGGATTTATATATCATGCACAGTAAGTACGTTATCACTATACTTTGAAATTTTGAATTCTCCCACTATAGATAACACAGATTATGGTTCATAAAAAGAATAAAAGGCATAAGTGATCTATACCATTGGCAACTTCTGTTGATTCAGCATCAGCTGAGGAGACCTAGTCCAGAAGCCTTATAGTATCAGCTACAGAACTAGAAAAACTTGTACATCAAGGTCTTGTAGTTGATGAAGTTCATGAAGTACTAGAATATGATCAAAAAAATATGCCTTAGATTGATAACTTTGTTTATGCTTCGATGAAGCTTGAAAACTGATGCAATGATCTACGAGAAAAAGCATATCACACCTTAATGAAGAAGCTCTTTGGTATGAAGGCATTTTGTAAAATATTTATTCAAGCTGGTCTCATTTCTAAGATGCAATATTTTAGAAATAAGATAGACCAACGCATAGCTGATTTCATTCAAATAGGTGAGGTAAAAAAGGATGGTTAAGCAGTGGATTAGTTGCGACATTGCAACAAGTATCAACTATGAAAAGAGTAGTAGATTTGCTTAATGATGTCGAAAATGAAGGTCCTGAAACTCGTAGACAAATAATCATTTTCTAAATATTCGTATATTTTTTTTTTTGAATCACGTGAGTGGCTTAGCCGAAAGGCGCAGAGCATATATCATCATAGTACAATATCAGAAAAATTCTTGCTGAAAGAATAGGGGTTGTGTAATATAAGATTTTCCTATATAAGCCACTTTATTCGTATTTTTTCTAATAAAAACTGAATGTTAAATTATTTTTTCTGAAGGGTCTCAGCATACTCATAACATATCGCAATATGAAGAAATGCTGGTGATAAAAAATACTGGAGACAAAACTCTGGACAAGACATTGTGCAATTAAAGTGGGAATACTTATTTCGCTCAGTTGTGAAGGAAGTGTCTTCAGAGCTGTAAATTAATACCTGGCTAATATCTTTTCATTTCAAGGTTTGGAGGATCTCTTTAGCATCATGAAGGCATAAATGAAATGGATTATAGAATATCGTTGGGATAGAATAGATGTTAAGAAGGAGCCAATGATGAAAAAATAGAGGGCTCAAGGGTATTTCAAAAATAATTAGCCATAAGGCACTTCACATGTATTTTAGTCTGCAAAGATTAGTATAGATGTCATGTATCTAGCATCATGTAATTTATTTTTAGCGGTCCCTTAGGTTCAGACTCAATGTATTGCAAATAAAAAAAATGTTTAGGGTACTTAGTTACCTGTAAAATGTAGACAATTATTTTTTCTCATGTGAAAGTGATTGGTATAATTCCTCTAGAATCTACATACTAATTTTTTATTGTTTGAAAGTAATGCATGTTAATATAAGGTAATCTGAATTGGCTAATTATTGGGTAATATGATTTTTAGCGAAGATCCAGGGACTTTCATATTTTGCGATGATCGTTGCGATTAACTGCGAAGAAATTTTATTTATAAAAATGCTAGGTAAGGCGTCTGGTAAGAGAATCAAATAAAAGTAATATTATAATTCTGCAAAACGTATAATTCAATCAATCATCGAAACAAACCGATTTTTAATCAAAAATTTTAATAATTTATTTCGAAAAAAATGTTCTCAAATTCTGATATTATTTTGATCCTATTATTCACAATCATGATCGTATTCTATGAAATAATATCCTAAGGTCTCTTAAATATGGAGATACTCAAAATCATTTTTTTTCAGGAAATATAAGCATATATATTATTCTTATAGTAGCCCTATTTTTGCAACAATCAGACAAGCGTAGATCAAAAATGATGATCTAAAAAGATTGATTCTAGCCTTAAATAATGAACTTTAGAGAATGCGTACTAAGAATGAATAGAGGAATGAGGCTATTTCGCAAGATAAGATCCTATGTACTATGTTAGTTCCTGAAGAGTGTCGTGAAACTGTCAGAAAGCTAGGGTGATTCCTGTAATATGATATACGTCATACATCTCTGATTAATGGATCTGAAAATAATTAAGCCGTTATATTATCTCGAATCTAATTTAACCAAATTATGACATCGGAAGATTGATCCTATTAATCATGAGAGATCTACAAACTGATTTAGATGCATGTGAATATATATGACTCCTTCAGCCTTCTTCGGTTATAGACCTTCAGAAGAAAGCTTACTATTATTTTTTATAATGTGATCTTCTCTCCTTAATATATCGACTGCAAGAGACAATATCCTAATAATAGCATATCTAGATAGTATATCTGTCAGATTACCTTTTTTAGAAAAAAAGAATTAGCATAGCTAAGATATAAAATCCTATATAAGCCTTCTGATATGTTTGTAATCGAATAAAAATGAATTTAATATTTTATTATAATATACTTGTTACAAACTGCTATAACGATAAATATTTGCTAAAAAATACTATAAGTCTTATTTATTGCGCATAATCACATATAATCATCAAAAATGTTCAGATTAATAGTTAAGATTATTTTAGATAATATTTATAATAAAGCTGTATCCCTCCATCCTGGATATGACTGTGATATGAAACATGTTGCTAATTATTATCGCAGTCATATAAACGAACAGTTTAAAAAAGTGGTTGAAATAGAAAAACAATATGATTATTTGTCTATCATTAGACCTCATGAAACACCTCAGCAATAGGCTAATCATATAAGAGGTTCTCTGCAAGAATTACTTTCTAAGTGAGAATATAGTTTATATCATATATACAGCCTTTTAAATGCTTTATTCGGGCAAGTAGAATCTAAAACATACTGTGTTAATAGTGAGTTATATGAAAACTACTTTGGATATCGTAGACCTAGTGTTCATAAAAGTCAGATGGCTATCTGTTTCAAATGCTAGAAATTGGTAAAGATTACTGAAGTAAAGCCTAGAAAAGTATATTATAATGGATGACGTAGATAGGTCTATGAAGTTGAGTCTAAAGATTTGATGAAGAATCATTGGGATTGCTCTTGCTTCAAGGCTAAGACCGCAACTATAACAAAAAATACTATACCTGTGTTAAGCAAGAAATGTTTTCACCAACTTCTTATCAATCCTCAAATTGCAAAAGCAATATAAGCAGATTATTTATCTCATTTCTATATGTAAAATAAAATAACTTACTAGGTCCCTTTGGGACCCTACCATCTATAAACTATCTTAATCAGCCAAAAGACACTATGTTAAGATTGAGAGATAGAATAGAAATCACGATTGTTTAACTGTTTTGACTGACCGATTCTAAGCAATATAGATTATTACTTTTGACTAAATAATATCTCAACTATATTCCGTTTTTTACTCTATATAATTTGCATGCATAATCGCCTAGCCTAGTATAATTGTGAAATATACTACCTGTAGGATAAAAAATCTGATTTGCCTATTTTGAGTTAGATCTTTCAATATATTGTATAATTATTTTAGTGAAGTATTTTAGGAAAAACTATGAAGCGATCTTAGGGATCTTGATTTCTAAATACTACTATAATTATAGCTTTGAAAATTTTTATGTGATAGTTATCCAGCAAGTTTATAGGAATTACAAGAAAAGACCTGAATCTTTAGCAAAACGAGTTTGGGAGATGGTGAGAAATGATGGTACTTCTGATGATATGAAGTTTTTAAGTATAAAAAATGAATCAAGACAATTAAGATATATTTGTTATGGGAATAGAGGTGTTATTATCTAGTAAGAAATGATTAGATGTATAAGAAGATAGCCCAATTATAGATATGATTAGATATAGTATCACACATACTTGTTGGAAAATTATTATATCAGCAAGGCTATATACTTGTTAGAGATATATATTGGATTGATATGTTAAAATGTTCATGAAATCCTAAATACTATCATATTAATAAAAAATATGACT
>CAJVPQ010003200.1:0-11700 GCA_910591825.1 Funneliformis caledonium
AAAAATCATTGAGTTAATTCTTTAGTTTTTACCATTTTTTTTAGATTTTCAGAGAAGAAAAATTTATTAAAAAAAAATAAATTCTTATTCTTTTTATTTTTATAATATAAATAAACACTTAAGTATCATGTAAACGCAATTTGTTATTGCAGTCATATGACTTTACTAGCTTTAATTCACGTTATGGAGGGTGTGCGGATACTTTTGTCCACCCTCTGTATATCTATTATGTGATATATATTAATTACAAGCATTATTCATATTTGTTTCTGAAGCAAAAGCTGTATAGGCTATATTATTATATAGGATCTAACTTTAAAATATCATAGTATACGAAAAGCTTTAATAGAAGTAATTCTATCTAGAAAACCTTTAAAACCTGCTATATACATATTTTATGTTTTGAGCTTATTTATTAAAGTATCAATATGAGCATAACGAATGACTTGTCCATTAATATTATGAGCTTATGCTATATTCATTTATTTAGATTTTATTAGTTTGTCAAAAGTAACAATAATATCATGTATTAAATTATAATAATTTTTAAATATATCTTTGATATTATTTATTCTACTATAATAAGATAAAACACAATAAATGTGATATTGAGTGATATAGGAAGGAATAGCTTTGAGTTTATAAATTAGTGTATTGTTATTGTCTAAAGCAAAGTATAGGATATTATACTTTTAGAAATAGTAAAAATTTTAATCACATAAGTATTTCTGTTTATTCTATCATATATATGATAAGATTAGTAAATAAAAAAAATAAACAAAAATAATAAAATAAAATAAAAATAATAAAAAATAATAAAAATAAAAAATGTTTGTTAATTAATTAATAATATAATAAATAATAATATAGATAAGTAAGATAAGCTATAAATAAAGTCATACAAATTTAAGCTATATAATAATACCAAAATAAGGTGTGCAAAAAAATTCAAGATGCTTATTTTTTTGTTGTAAATACTATATTTTTCTTTTAGTAATAATACATTTTCTAGATATAGCATTTGTATTTTATTTATTTATTTAGTATTATATTTATTATACATAATATATAAATAAAGAAAAAAAGTTCAGTTTTTGTAAAAATTACATTTTCAGATTTGTCATAATTGTTAATTTTTCTTAGCAATAAAATACAATAATAAAATACAATAAATAAAAAAAAATTAGTTTTTAGTTTCGAGATATTAAGGAAGCTAAATATTCTTCTTCTTCTTTCCTTTTTTTTAATCTTTTACATTTTCTAATACGTTAGAAACTCTTAAAATTAAAGGGCTTAAAAATAAGATTACTGTTAAGATCTACTACAATCTTTTATAACATGAGACCTTGGCTTTTATGTATTGTAATTACCTACACAAGATGAAGAGGAATCTGTAGACATAAATATATCTCAGACTTATTCTCTCAGATATGTTAAATAAGTATAATTAGAATAACTTTTATATCTTTTAAGCTGATTATGGTGAATCCTTTGAAATTATTCAAAAGAAACAAAAACTGTCACAGGAACTAAAGGTGATACTGGTCTTCTCTAAACAGAATATCTATAGTTCCCATTAAATTATTAACTAATTCAGCTTTTATTTATAAGTTTGAAGTCAGCATAATTCGCAAACCTCTTGCTAATAAAAACTTTGCTTCAAGTTCATGTGTAATATCAAAATCAGCTTTTTTAGATTTATTTTTACCTGTATGTATAGCAATAATTATGGTAATAAAAGTATTTAAAAACCTAAGCTGATCTATGTTGATTGCATTAACATTAGATTATTTTATTAGAATAAACATAACATTAGAAATCTATTACGCTTTATTCTACTTAGATTTCTTTTAAATTGTATAGCAAGTACCTTTCAATCAGTTAATATAGACTTTCCATTATGCAACTGTAAGAAGATTTCTAAAGTTCTATTATTCTTTAATATTTTCAGATTGATATTAAATAATATCAAGTTTATTATGCTTCTTTAAACTGATTATATGCTGTAAAGCTATTATTAGATAATAGATCTCGTAAAATACTAATATATATAGGAAGATCAAAAACAGGCAGAATTTGTCTGAAATCACTGAATAAAATAATTGATTTACCACCAAAGTGTTCATTATTGTATTCAGAAAATGCTTATTGAAATTTTATATTGACTAGATTAAGCATTTGATAACTAATCATACTTATCTCATCAATTATAATATATTTCATATTTTGTAACCTATTTTGTAGCTGCTTCAATCATTCTCTGTTATGTCAAGAATTTTATCGACAATTATTGAAATGGAAAGAGTTAAATGAATCATAATTTTATTGATATTGAAAGCTGCAATACCTATTAAGTCAATAATAAACATAAGTGACTTAGATCCATCCATTTCTTGAAGTCTATTTTGAATTACATCAATAAGGTAAGTTTTACCAGTCTCACAGTTTCTATCACAATGATTCTTAATGATTCAACTTGATAGCTTTTAAGTATATCATTATAATGAGATTTTATTCGCTCAAAAATTTTCTTTTATTTCTTGTTTAATGTCTGATACAGTTAAAGCTCTCTATAGCGAATTTCTATATTCTGAATTTTTTATTACTGCAAATTATATAAGTGGTCCTAAATTTTATTAAATAAAATAATTAAATATAACGAATTTTTATAATAAAACTTACTATTATATATAACGAATTGAAGATCCTGCACAAAGTATAATAAAATGAAACTTTCATTAATGAATTTTTTTATAACAAATTTTTATATTAAATTTAAGGGATATAATGAATTTTTTTTCTTAAATTACTATTAAAGAAAATTATACATTGTAAAATTTCAATAAAATATAAATTAATATTATGCAATTTTTTTTTGATTAATCATTTATCGTTATTAAAAATGCCTAAAGAAAAAGGAAAAAAATTCTTTTAAAAATAAAGGAAAAACTTCTGAAATAAAACGAACTAGAGCTTCCCTTACAGGTATTTAAAAATAGAAAGTTTATTTAAAAAATTACAAAAATCAATACCTAAAAATAAGGAACTTGTCCAAGAATTTAATGTTTCAGAAGGAATGATAAGCGATATTTTAAAAGAAAGTGAAAAATGGTTAGCTTTAAAACTGGAATCTTATGAAGCTTTACTTAAAAAACAAATTAAACTAAATTTTCTATAAGTTGAAGAAGCTTTAAGCTTTTAGGTTAAAAAAGTAATAGATAATAATATTACTATTAATAGTGTATAAAAAGCATATAATTTTGCAACCTTACTTAATGTAAGACTTTAAAGGATCAGATGGATGGGTGGTAGATTTTAAATAACGTTATAATCTTGAATGCTACTTAAGACATGGCAAGGCAACAAGTGCTCCTTTAGAAGATTTAGATGATATGCGTAAAAATCTTCAAAATATTCTTATAGATTATTCACCTAATGACATATTTAATGTAGATAAAACTGAACTTTATTGGAAAATGGAGCCAAATTGTACTTTATCAACTAGATCAGGTAAAAAATTAATGTTAATTAATGTAAATTATTATAAATAATTATATAAAAAATTAAAATAATACTTATATTAGTTGCAAGTCGAAAACAATTTAAAGAACATGTTACTGTAGCATTATGTTGTAATGCTTTAGGAACTGAAAAGGTCAAGGCAGTTTTTATTGGAAAAAGTCAAAATTTACGTGTTTTAAAATATATTCTAAAATTATCACTACCTATACAATATTATTGGAATAAAACAGTTTATATGCAAGTTAGTATCTAAAATGATTGGTTAAACCTTTTTAATATATGTCTAAAACTTCAGAATCATCATATAATCTTACTTTATGATAGTGCATCTACTCATATTTTACATGAAGATACTACACTTTTTAATATTCGTCTTTATAAGTTATCTCCTAATACAACTACACATCTTCAACCATGTGATACTGGAACTATTAGAAGTTTTAAAGTAAGTAATTTTAATAAAATTCATATTATAAAATAAAAATCAACTTAATAATACATAATTTATTATATAAGCACAATATCAGAAGTTATTTTTGCAAAATTATATTAAAGCATTTGATAATAATCAAGAAACTGGTCAGCCTATACCTGAAATTACAATAAAAAAAGCAATTAAATATGTAGCAAAAGCATAGGATTTGGTTCAACCAGAAGTAATTGTAAATTGTTGAAAAAAAACAGATATTCTTCTGTTAAATACTGATAATGATGAAAACATTGATGTTGATGATTTTGTTGATTTTACAGATTTTAATGAATATGATGAAATTAATAAAATACAAGATTTTATTGATCAATTAACTTCTAATATATACAAAAATCCAATTCCTGCTAAAGAATATTTACAATCTGAAAAAGAAGAAACAATTCATCAGATAATAACTGATGAGAAAATTATAGAATTAATGAAAGAGCTAGAAGAAGAACCAAATAATGAAGAACCAGAAATTTCTATTATCAGTAATTATGAAGCATTAGCAGCACTTAACCAAATAATTATATATGCAGAACAAAAATCTGATAAAATTGATTTTTCAAAAGATCAAATTCAGGCAGTAAAATTCTAATCTAAATAGCAAATTACGTTAGATTCATGTTTGGAAAATATGAATAGGACTAATACTAATAAATAATAGGATATATTTAACAGGTTGAAAAGATTTTTTTTAATTTTTTTTTTGCGATTTTATTGTAATAAAGTTACGCTGAATTTATAACCAATAAAAATTGATCTTCTGAATATATAATAAAAATGTAAATGCGTCATGATTTTCTATTATAATTATATACTGAATTTAAATATGATATTTGATATCATTTTATAGCGAATAATCTTTTAAAATTTGGTAAAACATTACCAAATTCTTTTATTATAATGAATTGTGACCTCCAAAAATAAAGATTCACTATAGAGAGCTTCAACTGTAATAGTTTCTATCTCATTCTCTTCATTTTCTTGCTTATTATTAGAAGCTTTGCTCACAAAGATATCAGCTTCCAGAAGATCTGTATCAGAGTATCATTGCCTAACATCATTCTAATTATAATTTTGATCCATATTCTAGTGATCCTAGATTAGTAGAACAATTAATAATTGCATTCAGATGCATTCAATCAAGTCAGAATTGATCATTATCTTCTTCAAGCCATTCATCATCATTCCATCATTATCAACAATTTTTATTTTATTATCTACAGCTGGTCTAAGTAGATCAATCAGATCAATATTGATCTCTTTAATATGGCAGTCATATAGAGCTGATCATAGAATAGTTCTATTTTCTGTCAATTATTGAAGGTCTTGATACTAAACATGAAGAAAACCTTTACACGATAAACTCTTCTCATTAAGAATCTTGTATAAGAATAATAGATGTGAAAAGATATGTACTATATTTTTTTGATTACATTTATAATGTTCTTTTACAAATTTATGAGTTAAATTCAGCTAAAATAATATATAATCTTCAAGTTCAGCAGATCGATTTCAATATATTTTTAAAGGTAATTTTTCTGTCTGTCTAGAATTAAATATAGAGAATACATCACTTTTTCCAGTTTTGTGAATCTATCTTGATATTTCTTTATTAATATTTAAGAAAACAAATGACCTGCTTGAATGATACAGTAAAGACTAAGAAGAAGGTGATAAGTTTCTTAAGTAGAAATATCACGTTTTGATACACTGTAGAGAAGTAATTTTTAGACTGAAATAAGTATCAATTTATCAGCACTGCTTTTATTAAGAATTCAATTTAGTATTTATAAAAAAGTTGCAGATTGAAGTTCCTTTTTACTTGTATACTTTGCGATATATTGCAAAGTAATGTGAATACTCAGAATCAGTTTTAAATTAATATTGCTCTCTAACTCTGTAATTGAAACTGGCTGCAACTATTAACGAATAAATTATTTCTCGCTGTTACAAGCTGATTAATCACAATTATTATCATGAATAAAGGTGCATTCAATAATTTCTTTAGGGTATCTGAGCCTATAAGATTACTTTCTATCTTTGAGATGAAGATAATATGAAGACAATATGAAGGATTGCAACATGTTTATGATATTACAATTTATTGATTAGGTCAATATAATTCTGCTGATCATCTAATTATTCATTTTTACTTTTTTTATATAGATGCTGATCAGGTACAGGTGTATCAAGTCCTGGATTTATTGTTATAGTAAGTGTATCAAGATACTATATTACTTTTGCCATTGTGTTTTCATTTTTTTTCATTTTATTTTATTCTATTTTAAATGTATTTCATCTTTTTCTGATCTCATGCATATAGACACTACCTTAGTGCTACCACTCAAACCTGTATCACCAGTCTTCTAAATCCCACTGGCTTTTTAATATATCATTAAAAAAAATTTTGAATCTCTTATTAAAGAATCATACTGCAATATGAGGGTTATCAATGATATTTTGATTATTATTTGTGAGTTATTCATTAGATAGCATAAGGTTATGAAGTTCAGGCTAGTGCAGGTCAGCACTGAATATAAAGAATATCAATCCTTATAAGCCTATCATCTAATCATATCAGATAGTTCTTAACGTTATGCATTTTAAAATTACTAAGAACTACATAAACTCTCATCATATTATATTATTCTATTAGTAATATAACTATTCTCTTGGCTAATCCCTTTAAATATTCATAACAGTAATTTAATCATCAGTAAAATTTTGTTTAATATATATCTTCGCCTCTTGTAGTGTTTACCAATGCATTTGAAAATTTAATATAAAGTTAACAAGCATGTTAAATAAGATTTTCATCTTTATATAAGAAAAGATGCTTAAAGTATTTAGCAGATTTTACATCTTTTATACGTTCTGAATAAAAATCTACATGTTTAATTAGATATAAATTGGAAACACATATGTAATATACTCTGATGTTTGAAATTTATTTATAGAATTATTGTCTATTTGTGATCATTCCATAAAACTGCATTCGTTTGTAAATGATCAAGAGCATTTTGAATAATAATATCTTTATAATATGTTAAAGACAAGAGTAGAATAAAAGTTCATATAATTATATAATCTTTCTTATCATCTTTCAAATCTTTAGCAACTATTTTATTTTGAAGCTGGCCATCAATAGAACCATTAATAGGCAAGTTTGAAGAATTTTATTATTAATGATAATATTCTTATAATAATGATTATTTTCTTTTAACCAAAATAATGTATAAGTAACCTTAGCATGTCAGACTCTGAAATCTTTAACTCCATTATTTGACAATTGATGATGTATAATAAGCATATCTAATAATAATGAATCTTAAGAAAAATGAGTGGCAAATCCTTGCATATCTTATAGAAAGTTGATTACATTTTTACAGTATCCATACTGTTCTCTATGAAGTCTGAAAATTAACATTACAGAGAAAACTCAAATAATCAGCATTTTCTCAATTTCTGTAAGTCCTTAAAGCTCTTAAAACACTTCATCTGGATCCATGTCATTTTCTAATGAAAATTTCTTTAGTGATTTCTTTTCTTGTAATATTGATAACATTCTCTTTATATAAGTATTATAGTTAGAAATCTCTTATCGCATATAGGACAAAGAGAATATTCTAATTTATCTACTTTATTACAAAATTTCTGCAGAAGACTTTCGTCAGATTTACTGAATGTAAAAGCAGGAGATGCCTCATATGTGTTTTCACCACTATGACCTTGATTCATAGGTTAGACTTGTTACTGTAACTTTGTAGTTTGAGTGACCTTATTATGCAAATAATTATTTTCTAGCTACCTTTCATATTATAGATTAGTTTCTATTGCTAACTTTAGCTATTTTCATTTACGGTCATATACATGTCTCATATCTCAGTCTTCAACAGATTCTGCTACTTTTTTTTTAGCAGTTTTCTCACATTGCTTTCTAATGTGTATCTCACAATATCAGATGTCTCATTTTCTCTTATTTTTCACTTTTTAACTATACTGCTGTAATCAAAAATTTTTGTTTCTCATTCTATCAACAAATAAATATGTGTTAACAAGAAACTTTTAAATACTTTTACTATTGTGGCTTAAATGTAACTTGTGCATATGCATGTATAACATATGTATTATATGATCAATAATTGTAAACTTTAAATTAACTTTATTTTATAACAAATATTATATAGGGAAATAAAAATAAAATTACAAATTTATTTACTATAAAAAATAATAATAATAATTATAAATACAGTCAACTCTTTTTACAATGAATTTTGATATAACAAATTTTACAATATAACAGATTTTCAGTGTCAAACAGATTTTTAAATATAAAAAAACCCTTATTATATCAAATTTAGTAATTAAAAATTCATATTACATTTAACGAATTAAAATCAAAAAAATTTATATATAAAATGACTCTTTTTATAACGAATTTTCTCTATAATAAATTTTTTTTTGATACAACAAAGTTTTGCTTAAAATGAATTTTACTAGATTAATGTGTATAAAATTTTGTAGTTCTCTGTACCTAGTTTTTAAATAAAATTAAAAATGAATAAATATTTGAGTTATGCATTATGTCTTGTATTTCATATTTTTTTTACATATTTTATTTTTTACGCATTTTTTTTCTTTGTATAATGCCAATAATGCTAAAAGTAAACTTAAAGAAACAACTTAATCAACTTACTAATAAACAAGATGAACTTTTAAAAAAAAATAAAGTCTCTTACAGCTGCACAAAAAAAAGAACTTTGTTTGAAAAAAATATCATCATCTTTTTTAAAACAAAAAGACTTGGCTAATAAATATGATGTTAGTGAAGACATGGTAAGTGACATTTTAAAGAAGAAAAACTGTTAGCTTTCTGTAGATACCAATTCATACCAAGTCAATTTGAAACGTAATAAGAAAATTCCATTCCCTCTTGTTAAAGAAGCGTTAGTAATATGGGTAGATAACGTACTCAAAGTTAGCCTTATTATTACTGACAATATTCTTTTAATAAAAGCCTTAAGTTTTGCTTTTTTATTAAAAGAGAATAAGTTTAAAGGGTCTAGTGATTGGGTGGATAACTTTAAAAAATGATATAACCTTAAACAGTATATTATACACAGGAAAGTCACAAGTGCGCTGTTCAAAGATCTCAAAATAATGAGAGAAAATCTTTAGCAAATATAGTCCTGAAGATATATTCAATTGTGATGAAATAGGACTGTTTTAGAAGATGAAACCATATTGAATGATATTTAACGAACAAACATCAGAAAAGAAATAATCAAAGGATCATGTAATGATCCTACTCATATGTAATACAATGAGAAGTGAAAAGCTGATGTCTTTGTTTATACACAAGTATGAAAATCCAAGGGTTATCAAGAATATTGATAAAAGAACGCTTCTAGTTGAATACTATTAGAACTAAAAAGTTAAATGTAGGTTTCAATCTGAAATATAGATGCCTGCCGAAACCTTTTCAAAATAATTTCGTCATACCCTTTTCTATGTTTTTAATATAGTTTTGACAGTTTTGGCTTTCGTCGTATTGAAAGGGTTTCGTCGTATTCCTTATTATGATTTTAATATAGTTTCATCTAAGTTTTGACTGTTATTAAGGGTTTCGTCCCTCATCATTAGTTAACCTGTTATAAGCTTTAAAGGTAACTAATAGTACTTGTGTTTCTTTTATAAGTCACTGTATGTAGTGAATATGGCTATCAAGTATTGAGAATTTATGTATATTTGTTAATATACATATTTTAAATAAAACTGTGCAGGTAAATTATTATAAAAAAATATAAATCTTGTATTTATTTTTATTTATTAATATATCTACATTTTATCTATAAGAATCATTTGATTCAAAAATTGAAAAGATTTAGTGATATATCAAATGAGATTATGAAAAAGAATTTCATATAAATGAATTTGAAATTACTTTTCATGATGAATGTATTAATCATTGTCTATTATATGCTTTTGGTGATTATAAATTAGAATATTCTAAATAATGTTTATAATATTTTTAACTTTTTGACTTATTTGATAAATTTAAAGTACAGCTTGGAGTTGAATTATTTGAATAATTAGAATAATATCAAGATTAGCTGCTTTACTATCTTGTCTATTAAATACATAAAGTTTACTTAAATGCTTAATTTAAAGCTTCTTTATTGGAATTGAATGATGATAACACATTAATAGTTGCTGATTACAAAATGAAAGTATTAAAAAAAGTGTACAAGAAACAAAAGAAGAATTTTTTGAAAAATCTGGATAGACTTTATACACGACCTTAGTATTTCAAATAATAATAATAGTAATCTTGATATTCAAGTGTATGATCACTGGTCAAAAGATGGAACCAAGATACATGGTTTACTGCCAATTGCTTTGATGCTGTATTTATAATAATGAAACAGAAACTAAAGTGGGTAAAAATTATATCAAATAATGGAACTTACTATCATAATTTATAATTAATGATGCTTATAGTACACTGGTATAATTGGTATAATATTGATGTAAAAAGCTAGATATTTTAGAACTAGAAGAAGCGAAAATAACGGTTGATTCTCATCATGCTTTAGTATATTAAATAATAGTTTATTTATTTTATTTATTTTAATCAAGAATTACATGTATTATTGTTATTATAATTACTAATACTACTTTTTATAACAGATTATATATACTATTAAATGATATGTTCGCGTGGGTTGTAATTTCAAAGAATGTTTAGATATAGAAGTTGCTATTGCTAATCTGAGTGGTACCTCTATTTCACAAATAATACCTGATCATAAAAAAATAAAGGAGCTAATAAACATTAGCAGGAATTTCAAATTTATATGAATAGCAATGGCTAAAAGATAGTGAGCACGCAGGATTGGTAAAAACACAATAACTACCAAATATTGGAGAATATACTTATTAATTTCTGACACAGTTTTTTAAATCTATACAAAAAACATCATCTTTTATTATTTTATCATCATTATGGACAATATCCAAACCATATGGATTAGGTATATTATTTCATACAATTGAGTTATTTTTATTTTAATACAACATAATGTATATAATTTTATTTAGAAATAAAAAAATTCTATAATAAATAATAATAAATATGCCATTTTATTGATTTTTGGTTGATTTTGATAATTAATAAGCTCTCTATTAATACAATATCACATTAGATCCACGCTGACTTAAAAAACAAATATTGAGAAATAAACTTGACAATAAAAATATTGCTTATCAAAAAAATATTAGTCGAATTGAACTAGCATTCCAACTTCAAATTCACCTTGCTAATAAAAAAAATCAGATACTACCCATAGTGGGTTGGTAAAAAAGCCAACTTTTTACTTAGCTCAAATGCTACTAATTAACAGTTATCTCATAATTCTTAAACGAAATATGTACTGTGCCTATGGATATACAAATGGGTTTAGAAATTCACAGGTTATTGTAATTCTGAACATAATATATTACATTTTCATGAAAATACAAATCACTAACATTATACCAACTTACAACTATCATTTAAGAAATGCATATTATAGCTAGAATGGGCGCTTAAAGGAAACCAAAAATTTGGCGTTGTGACGGGTAAAAATTTTAGATAGATTTAATTGGTAGAATATTAAGTCCATTTTATTGCCATGTAGATCTTCTATGAAGATCAATTT
>CAJVPQ010003201.1:0-11687 GCA_910591825.1 Funneliformis caledonium
CAAAAAACTATAAAATATATTCAATTTTAAAAAAAAAAAAAGTATAAAACTTAAAAAGTTGTCGAAACTTAACATTCGTCCGGTAATACATGCTTCTTTATTTTTCGTTTTAAAAAATTTTCAATGAAGTGTTTCACATTTTAAACTAATAATAGAGTTGATAAACCAACGGGAAATTTTTTAAAACGCGTCGATTTTAACATCAAAAGTGGAAATTAGAAATTCATCGATAATCAACATTCACCTTCCTAATGTATTGAATATTTCGTTAATATAGTGACACGAATTGATAGATAGAATCTTGTGAGTCGCATAAGAACGCAGGTTGAGTTAATGGAAAATGGTTGTATAAGTTGTGAACATGAAGTATTATTTAAACAGACAATTTGGGGGTTAAAAGATTTTCACTAGAATTAGTCTCAATAAGCTTTTTTTTACAAATGGATTGAGCTAGGGATTGAAATCATTTGCCAAATACGGTACAAATCCATTTATCATGTATGGGATTGAAGTACCACCGAATGAAAGGTTTTTGGGTTTGGATCATTCATTCCCGTGAAAAAAGAACATCCGGAAAGTACATCCCATTTTGAATTTTAAATTATTTGATCATCGAACATTCATTAGGAGAAGTTTTTATTAAGATTAGTATCAAATTCAAAAGAACGATCGTAAATAAGGTTATTCGAAATTGTTTAGTCGGACTTTTAATTCTTGAACGACCCATCCTACAAACAAACTGGTAGCCAAGTAAACGTTTGTGACGTAGTATCGTAGTCATATGAACTTCATATGAGAAGGGATAGTTCAAACCCCGATTCATACTTGCTGTAAGTGCCCAAGAGGGAAAGCCATTGAAATGTTTTTAATTGTGAATATTCAAAGATCACACCCTTTTTGAATTTGGCGAGGCTCTATCAAGAACGTGTCAAGATAATCTTGAATCCGAATACCTTTTTTCCCTTTAAAGTGGATTATCAATAAATAAATAAATATATATTTTTTTTATTTTATTTTAAATAATTCGATCATTTACGGAACGTGGAAAATTTTTATCGAATTAAACACAAATCGAGAATATAGATATAATTCAAGTAATTTTTTTTTTAATTTTTATTTTTGTAGGCACAATAAATCACATTGTGCCGAAATCGACGATCGTTTTTAATTTGTTTAACAGATAAAATATTATAATTAACCAATAAATTTACGCCATAAACAAATAAAGTTTTACATTACGTTATTTGGATTTTTTAAATATAAAACCTCCTCCGAAACACAATTGGCTAAATTTTTTTTTGCCAAAAGAGTTTCCTTTTAAAAATTCCCTTTTTAAACTAGTTTATGTCTTTCATTGGTAATAAGACGAATTAGTATAAAATTAAAAATCCGATGCAATTGAAAATTAAACTTTTATGGAGCGACACAAAAAAAAATGTTAAAATAATATTTGAAAAAGGAGAGGTTTTTTTTTTTTTTAAAAAAAAAAAATATTATTATTACCCTTTGGGAATGTATTATTTATTATTCGATGAAAAAGAAAAAAGGGGAAAAAAAAAAAAAAAAACTAGTTTGTTCTCTTGCCGAGTAATAATAATAAGTTTCAATAATAACAAATATAGGTAAATTTTTGTTGGGGTTAATGATACCTTTGTCCCTTTGATACAAAAAAAAAAACTTGATTTTTTTTATATGCAAATAAATTTTACTTATACTGATTGTTCATAATCGGGAATTTCGATTCCAGTAATTATTTATATTGATAAAGTGAGCTGTATTTTCGGGAACAATTTAATATATTGAATAAATCATTACTAGTTCCAGCATTAAAAAGTTCACACAAAGATTATTGGTCTTTCCTTGCTTCCCTCATTTCCTCATCGTCGTTCAAAAAATTCAAGATTTACCAGATGCAATGTTAACATAAAATTTTGACATTTAGCACAAAAATTAATTGGTGTTTATTCTTTACCATATGGGTTTCATAACATAAAAAAAACCTAACGTTATTGATCTAATTAAACCCAAATTGGAAAAAGAAAATAAAATGTACAATGTACATGGGAATATTTATTCCTTCCAACCCTTCATCGTATATTTTTTTTCTTTGATTAGAACGAAAAACAAAAGGAAACTTTTTTTTTTAATTACGTACTTGAAAAGAGCTTTCATATATCGTATGATCAACCATATGCATGTGCCAATGTATACCAATAACATTCGTAATGAGTGGCGCTCGATCATCATGTTGGGAAAGAACAATTTTATTTATTTAGTTTTATTTCTGAAAGAAGATGATAATGAAATAAAAGGTGATGATTACACCATTGTATTCAAATCTTTTTCTTTAAAAAGTTTATTCTAAAAATACCATTTTTAAACAAATTTAGTTTCATAACCGAGCGCCCTACAACGGATGAGTGAAAGTTCTGACAGCCGGCAAATTTTTTTTTTTTTTGATGTCGTGAAAATTAATCTGCGGCCAATCGTTTCGTTTGATTAAAAGGTTGGTAATCTTTAAAGTTTTTCTGTGAACTGCGGAAGGAGTCCAATTAAATTTTATTTTATATAATATATAATTTTAGATTAATAGGTATATTATATAAATTAAATTGATTAAATTGTGTCACTGCATGAATGATATAGTGAATGATATACCTTTACAGTTACCATGTATTGAAGATCAACACTCGGTGTCGGAATTCTGAACATTTTTACTTTTACTTTTTATTGTAATATTGTAATATATATTCTCATTGTAGATAATACTAACCCTTATTATAATATACAATCGTTATTTCAAAAAATTAATATAAATATGCCGTTGCCCCTTCAACTCTAATCTTTACAAAATTTCGATATTCTATTAAAAAAAAAAAATTTCGAAGTTTTGGTTTATTTATTACGAAAAAAATTTTAACGTTTCTTTTCGAAGAAGAAAAAAAAAAAATTCCTCAAAAACTTTCTCGTCTCTATAATTTTCTTATTATTTAAAAATGGATACCGATTGGTGCATCATGTGCGATTCTCACTGCAATATTCCCGTAAGTATTAGAAAAAAAAAGTGAACATCTTTTTTAATTTCGTAGCGTCCCGGTTTACTAAATTATTATTATTTTTTTTCTTTATTTTTTGTTTCTCTAGGGTGCAATTTACTGTTCAGAAGAATGCAAACTTCAAGATCGTTTAAGTGCTTATCCATCATTGGCTTCGACCACAAATTCATCGATTTCATCAGTTTCTCTTCAATATCCTACGGGTGGAAATACAAAGTTTGAAAAATCACCAACCGTTAAATTTGTTACACCAAAGACGCCATCAATTCAATTTGCTAAAGTTCAACCACCACCAGCACCACAACCAATGTTGTTTTATCATCGCGGGCCAATGCCTCGTTACAAGCACACCTCTTCGAAAGCATGTGCCAGTGCGAGTAACGTACGAGATAGAAAGATGTCAAAATCCGTATACGTTCAATAATTAAATTTTAATTCTTAATCAATTTTCTTTAATTATATAATTCAACATTGAACAAAAAAAAATCTTTCATCCATCCATCATCTTTATTAATATATCATTTCCATCCACAAAAATTCAAAAAAAAAAACAACGCACGCTTAATAATTTTTTTTCTTTCTTACTTTGCATTTAATTCTTTTTTTGCTCTTTCTTTGGTGTTGGAATTTAATTTTTATTTATCCATAATTTTTGATTACCTTGGCGAAGTGTGGGGTTTTTCTCGAGAAAAAAAAAAAAAAAAATTGTATATATAAATTCAACTTGGCTTTTTTATTTTATAAAACGAAAAAAAAAAAAAAATAGAACAATTTATTTTTACTTGCTTTTTTTTGTGATTTTGGTTATCAAAAGCAAAGTAAAATACAAAAAAAAAAGACATTTTTTAATGAATATTTTTTTTATTTAAAAAAGTTCTTTTTAATTATAGAATAAGAATATTCATTGTACATAGAATAGCTAGCTTTTTTTTTTATCTTTTTTTTTTATATTTGCTTTCCCTTCGCCTGATATTTAAACGAAAAATAAAGGCTTAATAAAAAAAAAAGAGAGAGATTTTTTTTTAATGAATCCGATATTTTCTTGCGGTTTATTTTACTAGTCAAATCATTTACTTCTTAAAAAGTTCATTTGTTTTTTCGTTGGCGCAATAAACTGAAACAGAAATGTTTTTATTAAAAAAAGCGGAAAAGGTTTTTGTCATTGGGATCATGTGTTAACAAAATCTAACTTTGGGAAATCATAAAAAGATTGAATAATCAAAAATTCAAGATCCAACACTTGTTTGCGGATGAATCACGCGTCTCGAACCTTTGTTTTTCGAATTTTTTTTTTTTTAGCAATTTTCCCTTGCACAAATTTAAAACGAAAATAAATTTGGACAAAACTAAATAATTGTCCCAGTACAAACATAAATATAAATAAAATTAAATCAAACAGGTTTTTACATCTTTTTGGTTAGAAGTCATTTAATTGGTATCCGGAATCCCTATTGCGTAACTTTCTCGTGATTTCATTATTGAAATGTTTCGGATGGTCAAAGCGAGGAAGGACACCAAGTTTTGAAACTGATAGACTGGTTCATGTACGGCTAATTTCATTCATCATCCAATGTTCATATGTCTCACGATAAAGATTTCGTGATTATTTCCTTGTATAGTCTATCATTATCAAACAAACCTCGAAACACTTGATCAATCAATCCAAAAAAAAAAAATTTTTTTTTTTTTCTTAATTTTACACCATCAATCAATTTTATTACGAATCTTAACGAAATTGGGTGTGTGTGAAACCACTTTACATGGAATGATCGACAACTACGGTTACATTGAGCGAATGTAAATTTAGAGTATGACATTGTCGTAAGATATGTGGCGAATTTTTACTTGAGACCAACACGGTAACCATGAAAGAAGAACGGGTAGGGTAATGAGAATAAATCCGGTCAAATTCGGTTTTTTATTCAAAGAGATTTCTAAGCCACATGCGTTTGAATGTAATCGATGATGCAATGAGCTTGACTTGGTCAAGATCCGAGTTGATCATCACAGAACCCATGAGTCATGATAACAATATGGTACCTTAAGGAAAGATCAACGGAGGAAAGGTATCGATGACACAATAAATCCAAGTAAATTGTCAACTTTCATAAATGTAAAATTACTTCTAAATAAATATAAATGATCTACCTTATTTCATGCAGGTAATGGGAAAACGCCTTAATACGATTTTTGATCAAAGAAATCGTATAGTAATTGACCTATTGCCTAATCTTAGAGAACAAACATGACACGAATAAGGGGGTGCCTTTATCACTTTCAAGGTAAGAAAAAAACCTGTTTGGCGTTTGAATTTACTCGTTTATATAAAAAATTTTATTTTCTTATTATGGTGCTTTTTTTTTGTATATAAAAAAAAAAAAAATTGTACAAATTTATATCCGATTCTCATTTTAGGTTTTTTTTTGTTTGTTTGGGGACATTGCATTACAGTGAACGGAATTGATTCTACAAGGAGGTTACTGAAAAAGAAAGATATAATGTTTAACCATTTGATAAGTTTAAATTGATGCCGTAATTGATGAGTGGGAAGCATTTCGTTTGCATGGGTGACCGTAATTGTTGTGCGATCAACAATAATTATTAAATTTTTTTTTTTTCCTTTAGCGAAGGGGCCACAATTGGCGGGAATTAATAGAAAATAAAATTATTTTTTTCTTGAATAATTGTAATGATAATGATAACAATCATAATGATGCATATAAAAAATAATTCATTGTAATATCTCGATAAAGTTTGGATCAACCAGATGAAAAATCGGTGCTGCGCAGCATATAAAGACCATTGTTTGAGCCGGCACAATGAAATTGGAAAAGAAATCATTGTAAATATTCTTGTTTTTCTCGTTTGGACTAAACGGATTAAAAAATGAATCAAACATCCCCCTTTGAAAAAAAATTTTTGTATTTTTTTTTTGTGGTAGATTGGAACAATATCTTACATAACCAATTTTCACATTATGTGAAAGTCATTGTTTGGCACTTTGTGCATTTTCGAGAAAATTTTTTTATAATTAATTACCATACAAGGTTGTGAGTGTGCAATCATATTTCATTCACGTTTTTATCTTTTTTTCTTTAAAGAAAATTCTTTTTCGAGCTAATCTTTATAAAGGAAATTAATTAAACATGATGCTCGCTTTGATTGGACGGTTTTTTCTTTAAATTTTAAAATTTGGTTATATATTTTTATTTATTTGTTGAACTTTCTTTGTATGGAAAAAGAAAGGTTCTTTAAAAACAAAGGCCTTTCATTATGACAACATTGTTTTGAAAAAAATATTATCCGTAAATAAAAAGAATTTTGAAACCGAAGAAGAAAATGGAAAAGGAGAACTATTATTCTCGATATATTTTTTTTTATTATTATTATTCTTCGTTGAATCAGTCACCAAAAAAAAAATTTTTTTTTTTATATTCTAGTGGATCACCTTTTTTTTTTTACAACCAAATTTACGTCTTAAAAAGGTAAAAAATTTCCATATACGTCATTTGTCTTTCAATTTCCGTGCTCCGCGTGTTTTTATTCAATCCTGAATCCTTGTATATTCGGAATGCCACTTTTGTTTGATTAAAAAGGGTATTAACGGTTTTTATTTAGTTTCTGCAAAATATGGAAAGGAGCGGAAGTAAAAGGTTTCAGTCAAATTTATGTTACAACAAATTTTTAAGATTGTTGCATCAATAAACCTTAATTTTTTTTCTTCAATAAAATCGTTTCAAAACTTTTATTTACATTAACCCTTTTTCGTCATAAACTCTTGTCAATTTCTTTCAATAAGCTCCTTTGTTTCTTATAGTGATTGATTCTATGATACAGTATGTTTCCATAGCCAAATAGATGTACTTTAGAAAGGTACGAATCTCATTTTTGGTAATCTTCTGAACTTTATTAAAGTTATAATCAAGTGGACAAAATTTCATTATCGTACGATATTTAACGATCTAATCAAATCCAGACGTATGATTTTTTGTCACTCGTATTATTTTTCTCACGCTATTATCTTTTATCTCAATTAACCCGATTAACACCTTTAAAGATTAACGATTTCACGCACATATTGATACGAATGAATAATAATAAAATAAACCTGCTACTCAAATTACAAATTATTATTGTACTTTGAATTATTATTTTTCCTTTCATGTAACAAAAAACATCCGATTTTGCTAGTCCGTCTTGGGTTAAAACTATAATTACTTCATGGCAGTTCTTTTATTACTAATTTAAATCGTTCGACAGAATAATTTTAATTTATACCATTTTAGAAAATAATTTTCAGATGGTTAAATTTCTTAAATGCCGTAATGCCGACCTGAAGATTACAGAAAAACGTCCATGCGGTGAAGTCATGTGATTTGTATCGTTATTCTTACATATTTTCTTAAAAAAAAAAAAACAAACTAACGTGTTCTTCTAATCCTTTTGCATTCCATACTTTAATTTCTTTTTATGAGTAGCGATCGTTAAACTAATTCTATTTCTTTTTTTTTTTTATAACTTTAACTTTATTAAAAATTTAATATTTGAAAAAAAAAAAAAAAAAGAAATGAGAAACATAATAATATTTATTCTGATTACTACTACTATTTCAGTTCATTTTTTTGTATTGTAATGATAATATTTATTAAAGAATATTTTTTGAATAAAATCAAATTCAATTGTGAAAATTATATAAAATAAATTTTATATAAAATTAAATTTTCATAATATAAAACCAAAATGAAATAGTTCAAAAATTTTTTTAAAAATAAATTTAAGATAGTTTAATCAACTGAGAATTTTTCCTAATAATACAAAAAATATAATATAATATAAAATATAAAATTAATTTAGTATTATAATAAAAATAAAATGACTAATTATAAAGAAATAGTGGTAAAGAATCTATTATTTATTTTATTGTCCGTGAGATTTTGCGTTTCTCTGTCCGCCCACGTGATCTTCGTCATTTTTGATTATCCATCTTTATTTTGTTATTATTTTATTTATTTTTTATTTAATTTTTATTTTTATTGCTAATTCAAAGAAAACGCGTTTACACTTTTTATTATTATTTTTTTTATTTTCAACTAAATCTTTATAGTATCATATTCTTTGATATTAAAATTAACCTTTCTTCCTCTTCCCTTCTTTCTTACAACCTTTTACAAGATTTGATTTGTTCAAACCTTTCAAAACTAAAAGGTCTAAAAAGAAGATCTCCTAATGCATGCACCTGAGATA
This sequence comes from Funneliformis caledonium, assembly GCA_910591825.1. NCBI lineage: Eukaryota > Fungi > Glomeromycota > Glomeromycetes > Glomerales > Glomeraceae > Funneliformis > Funneliformis caledonium. The sequence continues at coordinate 8,301 of CAJVPQ010003201.1, forward strand.
CTGCTATGAAAGAAAGACCTGCAGCAAACTCTTTTTTCTAAGGTCTATTTTAGCTTTTGGTAAGGTGAGCCTCTGACTCTTATATACATTGATAGTCCATGTAAGGCAAATTGGAAGTTGTAATCATGAACATACATTTTTACTTTTACCTTTCCAGGTACATCAGATTGAAATGATCAGAACAACTTCAGAATCATCTGATGTGATAATAGTTAGCCCTTCATAGCTATCAAAGTTAACAAAAACAACTGTTAGAAGGTATGGCGGCCCTTGATTATTAAAAATAATGTCCTGAACTGTTCCTATTGAACCGTTAACCAATCTAGCTGCTATTCACAGATTTGCTATTAGCATTATATGTGTATCTCTAGTTAATAGCAGCTGGGCTTTAAGTCCTTTTGCCATATCAGAATTAGCATTTTTTGCCTCCCTATCACCAGTGTGTACAGCGAGAATTTTAGCTACTAGACAATTCAAAGATCTGAGCTTTTCTATATTAGCTTGATCAACAACTGTCCACCTTGGCAGTATATATATAGCATCTGAGAATTGGTTGTATTCTTTTTTAGACTGTTTCTCTTCAAGTCTTGAAGTAAGCGTTTTTCAGTCTTCTATAATAGATTCTTCATTGTGCAATCGTAAAAGAATCTCTCTAAATTTTTGTTATTCTTCAAAATCTACAGATTAACGTTAAATTACATCAAGCTTGTACGTTTTTCAAAATTGCTTATATGCTGCAAAATCATTATTTGATGATGTATTTGACAATGCATTTTTCTGAAGACTAGCTTACATAGGAAGATCAAGCACAGGTGAAAGCTAATCAAAATTCTCAAACAAAATAATTGATTTTTTACTGAAAGGTTCATTATTGTATTTGAGAAAAGCTTGACATAGTTGCAAATCAATCAAATCAAGCATTTTTCATCTAACTATGTTTTTTTATCTATAATGATATATTTTACTTCTTCTAACCTTTGCTGTAGTCATTTTAACCATTCTTCTTTTATGTCTAGATTGTTATTACTATTACATATTAGTATTGATAATGCTAAATGAATTGTTTTCCCTTTAATATTGAAGACTGCAACTCCCGTTAGTGCAAGCATAAGTAGTGAAGTTTTAATCTCTTTTCCTGTTATTTCATGAAGTATGTTTCAAATTACCTTAATAAGATATAATTTTCCTGTTCCTACTATTCTTATAATAATAATTCTTAGTGAATTGACCTGGTAGTTTATAAATATATTATAATAATGTGATTTTATTCTCTTAAATATTATCTTCTGTTTTTCATTCAGATTATTATAGTCTATAATATTCACACAATAATCTTCATTTTCTTCATTTTTCTGTGCCTGTTGCAAAAAATTATTAGCGTCTGCAAGATCTGAATCTTTATAATGTTATTTACTATTATTAAACCAGTTATAGATTTGATCTATATTATGTGATTCTAAGTCAGATGTATATTCTATGATTGCATTTGAATACACCTGTGAGAATTATCCAATTAAGCCTGTATTCATCTTGATCATTTTCATCTTCTACTTCTATTTCCTCTTTTTCAACAACATCTCTTCTTTATTATCTATAATAGCCTAAGTAAGTTACTCGAATATTTGCTAATTTCTTCGATGAAATGATCATATAGTGTTGATCATATATAAAGATGGTCCCCATAATTATTTTCAAATTTCAATTGAGTTGCAACTTAATTGCGCCATAAGGAAATTTAATTGCGCCACAAGTTGCAACTCAATTGCGACATTTTTTTTAATTGTGGTGACCATCTTTAATCATATAATATGATCAATATTCCTATTTTCAGTCAACTGTTCGACATTTCTGTGCTGAACATAAAGGAGAACCTTTACTCAGTAGAATTCTTCCTAATGAGGTCCTTGACATACAGGTAATAGACATGACCATATTCAAACTATATTTTTTTTTGTACATTCTTTTCAATAGCCATTAATAAATTTATATGTTAAGTTTAACTTATATAATGAAAAATTTTCAAATTCTTCAGGTCAATCCCAGTATTTTTTCAAAGGTGATTTCCCTATATGTCTAACGTCATTTATACCTACACCTTCTTCATTACTTCTTGTACTATAAAGCCACCTTGATGCTTCTTTGTTAAGGTTTAGTGAAATATGTTGACGACTTGAATGATATAGAGGAATTCTGAAAAAAAGGTGAGCTGTCTTCTAAGCTGATATGTCATATTTAGAGACATTATAGAAAGGAGCAATGAGGATGTTTCGTCTTTCTAATTCGTACTAAGTATCTGATTAAATATTTCTAAAAACGCTGCTGATCAAGGTTTTGATTTGCTTGCGTATTTCAAAATATATTACAGGGTCATGTGTATACTTAGAATGGGCTTTAAATCAATATTTATTCGCTGTTCTTACAGCTGTAATCTGTTGTGTAGATTTATTAATATATCATTTCTCATCATCACAAGTTCTAATTGGTCGTGACCATCATCATGCACTAATATGTAATCAGATTTTTCCTTTAGATATCTGAACCTACATATTTATTCTCCTTTTCGATTGACTCAGATATAATAAGAAGGATCACATCTTATATGTTATTGTAGCGTATTTATTAAATCAACATAATCTTATAAATCGTTCTGCAGCTCACTATAATCCTTTTGGCACAGATATTAGTTTAAAATAGGCGTATCGAGTTCTAAATTAATTATGATAACTAGATTAACATATTTAATTATGTTATTTATCGTATTCTCATCACCTTTCATTTTTTAATCAATTATAGGCTTATTTTGAATCTTTCCAATACTATATACATAAATACTATCACAATGTTACCATTTAAATCTATACCACTAATCCTTCAGATTCCATTGCTTCTTTAACATATTATAAAAAAAGAGTTAAACTATTTGTTGAAAAACTATACAGCAATGTGTAGATTGTTAACAAAGTTTTTATAGTAAAGACCTATAGATTCATTCTCTTTTACATTATCTTCTAGCATTAACTTGTGTAAATCAGGCTAATGTAGATCAACTGAGCTAAAAGTAAAGAATATTAATCCATCTAAACCTAACTGCTTGATTATATCTATTAGCTCATATCACTTTACCATCCAGTATTATTATGATCCACGTATTCCTTTATACTAGTCAAAATAGAATAAATCAGACACGTGACCAATCGGACAAAATTCAGATTAATTTTAGCTTAATTTTGATTTTCACTTAAAATCTTCTACAATTCTGCTAACATGATTTATATCCGATTTTGTCAAATTTAAAATCACCTGTAATTCATCAATGATGATTTATATCTGATTTTATCAATATTCTGAATTATTAACATGTTATTAATAAAATTTATAATATATAAA
>CAJVPQ010003202.1:0-11686 GCA_910591825.1 Funneliformis caledonium
ACGATATGTATTAGCCAATCATGTTCGATTTGTTCTATTTTATGATCAACCAATAAACATAAACTTCCATCATGCTGCCAGGAAATGATTCACTACCAGTAAAGTCAGGGAATATACCAAATATATCCAGACGATCATTTCCTATTATAGTAACAAATTTGCTGATCAGAATATTCTAGATTACTCAAAAAATGATTGGTTAAAAATTTAAAAATTAAAATTTATTATTAACTGCGAAATTCTGATAACTTATTTACAATAAATGCAATAAAAAAAATAGATTAAGAAGCTATTCTATTATTTAAATACGTATTTTGTATATATATTTATAATAAACAGTATATATATTAAAAATATAAAAATTGAAGTTAAACGGTTGGAGAAATTAATATCGAAAATAAATGCTTGAGAAATAAACATTAGAGAAATTGCAGTATTGCTGTCAGAGAAATTAATAAAAATAATTAGTTGTTAAATGTATTATTTGCACTGAATGTATGCTTTATATCTTATAATATATTTAACAATTCACCTCATTTTTTTGATTTCAATCCGAGATATTTTTTTCGAGTATCATTACAAAGTTATTCAAAAAGAATTTTGACCTTTAATAAGATTTTAGCTTTAGGCATATTTTCTTCATTTTGTTATGCATCCACTTTCTGTTTTATAATCAGTATTGGCTTAAAAAGAGAAGATAGTTTTTTGTTAATAAATACTTTAATAATAAAATTTTGTCAAGCCTGTTTTGCTAAATATATAAAGTTTTTTAATTGTTTACTTAATTCATGATATTCTCCTAGACTTTGACAAACAGTTCTTGCATTTATTGGATTGGTAAATTCAAAGCTTCTCAAATAAATTCAGAATCTTTGATATTTTATAGTTGATTCTGACTGAGTCTTTAGTCCTGATGTTTAAAGATCATTATAACCAATTAAGTTAAATAGATTATTTCTAAGCTCAAAAAACTTTTTGCAATTACACACAGCAACTTTTCAATGATGATACTATGAGACAAGAAGTATTAAAGCTTTCAAAGCCTTATTTACTGTCTCAATAATTGCATCTAATCCTTGATATTATTCATAAATGCCTGATCTAGACACGATACAATTTTTCTCTATGGTCTCACATACTTCTGAATAAAGCTGCATCAATTGGACTTCATTAGCGACCTCTATTAAATAATAAATCAGATGTTGTCTTGCAAATCAAATTGGAGAAAATGATCTTCTAGCAGCTCTTTTTAAGAATAGATTATTAGTTCTTATAGCTTTCTGATAATTGATGATTGCCTGAAGATAAACAAATATTTGCTCATATTTTATCTGATAGAGTGGGTCTTGTTGTTCTTTAACTCAGGTAAGGTATCCTTCAACTAAAGGATTAGAATGGCTTTTTACATATAGCCACATGAGCTTCATTGCTATTACCTGACGATATATGCCACAGACAGAATTCCAAGATTTGTGATGATTTATACACTTTTTAAAATATGCAAGCTGATTTTCTGTCTGATAAACTTAACACAATGCAAATTGCTTTAAGTCTATTTTCTAATTATTAATATAGAAAATAAAATTTATTAATAAAAAATTATGCTATTTTAATAAAAAACAAATTTACCAGTTTAATTCGACATATGCTTAAAGCATGTTCATCTCCTCATATAACTGCCCTGGTATAAGAATCAACCAAGAAAATTTCTCTTTAAACTTGATAGCATAATGGTATGAAATACTATCATAGGTTATTGCAACCCACTTATGACTTCCATTCTTAATATCAAATATCATTTCTATATGAAGAAGAACCTTTTCAATATTTATAATTGAATTAGAATTAATATTGATCAGATCAGGAATATAGATCTTAGGAGTATTAACTTCTTGTTTAATAATTGGCCACTGAGTAAAGCTTATCCTAGAAATAGAAACGCTATTCAATTCATCACTAATACTATAGGTTTAAAAATAAGCGGCTTGCTTTGCTGATCAATCAAGTTATTTTCAACTGCCTTTTCATTTTAGATTTTGGCTAATGTTAGCAATCATTCTTTGCATTTCAGACATATTTGCTTTTGATTCTTGATGTTTTTTTGATTGCAATTAAGACATTCTTTCATAGCAGTAATGTTAGTCATTATCACTATAAGAGAATCAATAGTATTAATGGAAGCTAATTTTTCTTTATACAGCAATTCAAGAATCTCGAAAAGGTAAGTATGCAATTCTTTGTTGATAACTTCTTGCATTGGAGGGTTAACATCAAAAAGTTCTTCGTATTGCAATTTGTTTAAAGAAGAATGTAGCCAAGGTGAGTTAGTACTTTAAATTTTATTTTACAATTCTATATTAAAAGTAACAAAACTAGTAACAATATGAAAAATCATTGTATTAAACCCTCAATCAAGGTAATTTTTTGTCCTTTTTGTTTATTGTCAAATGCAAGAAATAAGAGGTCTTCAAGCAGTTTTTTTTCATGTTCTGATAATTCTTCTAACCACTTTTGGAATTGATAGTAGCTTCCAGAACTAGTAATATAATTATCAATGCTAATAATCTTCTTTGATCATATAATAGAATACTTAATGGCTAAAGCAATAAAATGGATTTCTGATATATATTTCCCATGCTGTACTTCATATATTACATCAATTATAACAGCAGTTTTAAAAAGTTTTTCCTAACTTAAAGCATTGCTATCTTAATATTTTTGAATTAACATTTCGATAAACTTGACAATGATCTGATTCTGTTTATTGAGCTATTCATAAGAAGTATATACCATGAGGCTTTCTACTGCAAACCTATTGTTATCTCTAATCAATAATTTTATATCATTGAATAATGCATCATGTTCTACCTTTGCTATCTTAATAATTGAATTAATGTATTTTTGTTAGTTATCAAATCATAAATTTCATTGTTCAATAAGATTATTATTCTCTTTGCATTGTTTTTCATATAATTTTGAATCTCATTTGTATAATCATGAACTCTCTGCAATCTTTGTTTTAATTCTTTTATGTCATTGTTTTGATTTTTTAAATGCTTCTGCAATCATAAAATTTGATTGTTAAGTTCAATTACTAATTGTGATTTCTGTTGAATTTTCAGGTGATTAGCTTTCAGAAGATTTTTAGTTATTTCAAACTCAGGTATAATGTCAGAATGATCAATGCTAATTTCTTCATCGGTATTTAATCAGAGCCACTTGTTTTTCTGATTAGAATCTGTAAGAAGACAGTAAAATTGATTAGTGATAATGATTTAATTATAATGTCTTTTGTAAATTGAATAAGACTTTAAAGAAGAATGAAGGCTAGCAAGTTCAAGAAGATAATTATAGTATTGTATAAGCTGCTTAGCTATTTTTTGAGTATTAGCATTCTGCTAGGTTTATGATTGCTTTGTTTTACAGGCTTTTAATTCAATTTTACGATAACTATCAACTAAATCCAAAAAAATACATAGAAGGTCTTTTGCTTTTGGCTTTTAGTAAGCAGATACTACAAAAAAAAAATTATTTAAAATGCTAGATTAGTTGACAAAAATATGTTATATACTTTTCATTTAATTAACAAAATGCATGCAAATTTCTTATTTAAGGTCTTATTTACTTTTTCAAGAAGAGTTGATTCTGAATGATTATTCCTGATTATCAAAACTAAAAGTCTTTTACTATTAATCTATATGCTATTTAAATCACAACGAAAATTCAAAAAAAAAAGAAATGATTATTGATAATATTCATGTAACAGCCAATCAAATTTCAAGGATTTTCTGTAGATCATTCTAGAACTCATTTCCTTATTTAGTATATTCCCTGACTGTAGTAATATTTGATTTCTTAATATTTCATGAATTTATCCAAAATCGATGGATTTCGTCAGAAGAAAATTCGTCTGTATCTGAAAATAACCAATTAAGATCAACCAATAAAATTTAAGAACAAGTATTTAGCTTCTTTTTTGTAAACTGTTTCACTCTCCTTAAAGTACAGCTGGTTTACTTAAGCAGAAAAATTGTATTACTTGCTTGTATTTTGCGAACGTTTTTTAAAACACAATTTCTGTTAGGTATTGAGTTAAAGGTCAAAAAAAAACTCAGTTTTATTCATAAATAATAGGCAGAGACTTTATTATAGTCTGTCTACTAATAATAGCATTGACCAAATGTTTGCTTCAACGCTGGCTGCACTTTTCCTATACTTTTAATGCAAATAATCTTAAACTTTTCTCACATTTTATTTTTTTATAATAAAAGATTATTTTCAAATCATGTAATTAATTTTTAACAAATTTCAGAATATTGATTATGAAATAAAATGTAATAATATAACATATCATAACATTAATATTAAGATATTAAGTTAGTATAGACGAACGAAAAAATTGAATGTAGGGGTGTGATCCTGTAAAACAATTTTATGTATCTAGCTACAAATCATATAGTTAAGGTTGAGAATTGTACTAGTACTATACTGATACTGTACTAGTACTATCCTAAATAATATACTGTACTCAAATATTATAGTATAATGCATTTCGTACATGTATCATCACGTGATCTTATAATTAAGATTATATAAGACAATTAATTAAAATAGGTGTTAATTTTAAAATTTCTTTTGCAGAGGTAAATTACGAATTTTTTTTATCTTTTGATTAGGTATAGAAAGCTGCAATTAAATTTTTTAATTTATTTTTTAGAAAAAATAAACTAATAATTCCTATAGAAAAAGAATATAAATGCAATTAAATTACTTTTTTTAATTTGTTTAAAAAAAAAAAAAACTAATTATCTCATTTTGTAGGATCCAGAGGTCTTTATTCTTGATCGAAGGTAAGTTCCTATAGAAGGAGTGTTAGATGACATTATTTTTATTTATTTATTTTAAATAATAACCCTTTGCTTATCTTTTGTAAAATTCGGAAGACTTTTAAAATAAGTTCTATGAAAGGAGTATGGAAGCATCAGTCAAAAATTTTTTTTTTACTTGTATTAAAAAACTCATCCTTTTTGTAGGATCCAAGATCTTCATCTTAGATCGGAGGTAAGTTCTTATAGTTAAATTGCTTTAATTTATTAAAAATAAAAAAAAAACCTAATAACTTACCTTTTTTTTGTATGATTTGTTCTGGATCAGGAGGTAATTCCTATGGTGGTAATTATTATTATTTTTTTATTTAAAAAAAAATAAAGTTAAATTACCTTTTTTTTTTTATAGGATCTAGAGGTTTTCATCTATAATCGAAGGTAAATTCTTATGGAGGTATAGAGGGTATAGAGAGAGCATTAGTTAATATTTTTTTTTATTTTTTTTTTAAAAAAATAACACTCTACTTACCTTTTTGTAGAATTCGAGGGACTTTTAAGGCTTGAATAGAAGGTAAGTTTCTATAAAAGGAAAATAGAAGTGTCAGTTAAAATCTTTTTTATTTGTAATTAAAAAACTTTAATAATTAACTCATTTTGTAGGATCTAAAGATTTTTGTCATAGATCGAAAGTAAGTTCCTATAAGAGAAAATGGAAACAGCAATTATTTTTTTTTTTAACTTTATTTAAAAAAAAAACTAATTACCTTTTTTTTGTAGGATTTAGAGATTTTTATCCTTGATCAAAGGTAAGTTCCTATGGAGGGTATAAAGGGAGTATTAGTTAATATATATATATTTTTTATTTTTTTAAAAAAAAAAACACTCTATTTACCTTTTTGTAGAATTCAAAAGACTTTCATGGCTTAGAATGAAAGGTAAGTTCTTATAGAAGGAGAATGAAAGTGTCAGTCAAAATCTTTTTATTTGTATTAAAAAAAAACCTGAATCAGAGATAAATTCCTATGGAGAGAAAATAAAAATAACAATTAATTTTTTATTATTTATTAAAAAAAAAAATCTAATTACTCTCCTTTTTTTTTGTAGAATCTAAAGGTTTTTATTCTGGATTGAAAATAAGTTCCTATAGAGAGATGAAAATAGCAATTAATATTATTTTTTTAATTATTATTCACCTTTTTTTTGTAGGTTAAAGGTCTTTGATCGAAAATAAGCTCCTATAGAGCTATAGAGGGTATAAAGAGAATATTAATTAAAAAATTAACTTCTACTTACCTTTTTGTAGAATTTGAAAGACTTTCAAGACTTGAAATAGAAGGTAAATTCCTATAGAAGGAGAATGAAAGCATCAGTTAAATTTTTTTTTATTGGTATTAAAAAACTAATAATTTACTTACCTTTTTTTGTAGAATCTAAAGATCTTCATCCTAGATCAGAGGGGAAATAGCAATTAATTTTTTTTTTAACTTGTTTAAAAAAAAACAATTGTCATTTTTTTGTAGGATTCAAAAGTTTTCATCTTTGATTAAAGGTAAGTTTTCTTAGAAGGTATAGAGTGAGTGTTAGTTAATCTTTTTTTTTTTATTTTTTTTAAAAAAATAATTTCCACTTACCTTTTTATAGAATTCAGAGGACTTTTAACTCTTAGAATAAAAGGCAAGTTCCTATAAAAAGAGAATGAAATTGTCAATCAAAATTTTTTTATTTGTATTAAAAAATTAATAAATATATTTACCTTTTTTTTAGAATCTAAAGGCCTCTATTCTTGATTAATAACCTTTTTATATTTCTAAGATTATTGCCAATCAGAATGGATTCTTGAAGGTAATTCTAAATAGTGAGAGGTTATGTTTTTCTTTTTCTTAGCATTCTTTATAGAATCGTTTATATAAATATTGTACAATTTAATTTTAATAAAAAAGAAAATAAGTCCTAATTTTTTTTTTGAATTATATTTTATTTATAATAAAATATCTTTATAAATTCATACATAAATCATAATAGAAATAAACAAAAAAAATTAAATGATTCTTTAAAAAGAACAATTTAAATTACACTTGAATATATTTTCCAATTTCTATTTTGCATTAGTATTTTGTGCTGGATGCTCAATATTTTTGATATCTATATCAAAATCATATAAATCATTATCTAACTCATTTTCAGAATTAATCTCTTGCTAAAGTATATCCTACCATTCACTCAAATGATTATTGAATTTTAAAGTAAGATCTATCTCTAAATTTTCATCATTTTGATTCTTAGAGTCATTTTCAATTAAATCAGATTCAATATCTAATAAAATCTCATCATCTTAAATTATATCATTTATTTTTTCACTTTCATTATTATGTACATTTACATGTATATTTTCTTGTAATGATTTGGTAATAGCTAATTTAGATTCTTGTTTAATTTGTTAATTATAAGTAATATTAGCTTGCAACTTAGCCATTTCTAATACTCGTATGAACTACATATAATTAATATAAATTATTTTAATTTATTTATTTTAGTTATTTAAAAAATTATGTTTTAACATTACCTTTAACTAGTTCCTATTTTTAGTATGAAAATATCCTATGCTACTCTACAAATGTTCAACTGAAGCTGAATTAATACAAATACCAAAAATGCATGTTGTAATAGTTCCAATTTCTGAATAAGCATCTTGAACCTAACACTAGTATTTGTGAATATTATTTTTAAATTGAGCAACAGATTCATTATCAAAAGGATATTTAATTCCTTGTGAAAAATCATCAAATTCATTAAGAATATTTTCAGAAACTTGACCAGTCCAAGTTTTGTAATAATAAATTAACTATTTGTCTATATGTGAATAACTTATTTGTGATTTTAAAGGTAATTCAAAATATTTTGTCTTATAATTAGGATGAAAAAGCTAAGAAAGAATAAGAAGAGGATGTTCCTATAATTCCCATCTTTTTTGCAATCATATTAAAATTTTTTCAGCCAGATTTTTATCTGAAGATTTTTGCTAAAATTGATATAAATAAGCAAAGCAATGCAAAACTTCATGTAATCATGCTTTATCAGTTTGTAAAATATTAAGTGTATGACAATAAAGAATTAAAAGTTATTCTAATTTTACTAATAATTCCCAAACAGATTCATCCATAATTATCAAATATATATCACGAGATATTGCTAATGGATCAGTTGGATGCTAACGTTTAGTTAAAGAAGTAGAAGATTCAAATTTTGTAGCTAAAAACTATATTATATCAAAATAAATAATTAATTAATTTAAAATTAAATTTTATGAAATTATTAAATTAAAAAAATTACCCATAAAGCATTTTTAGTAGAATTTAAACTTTTATAACAACTAAGATAACTATTTCATCTAGTATCTTCAGGAACTGAAGGTTAAATATTTTTTCCATAAAATTTCTTTTTAAATATCTTAGAGCTGACAAATAAAATATTTGTTATTAGTATTTTTAAAATATACTGCTATTTTTAATACTCTATCTAATGTTATTTTAGATTCTAATGAAGTTTTAAAAATTTCTCTAATATATAAATTTATTTGGTATGTAAAATAAGGTAAGAAAATAATATTACGATATTAGATTCAAAGTTTTTTTTTATTAATAATTTATAATAAGTATATTATTAAATTAAAAACAATTATATAATAAATAAAAAATTAATTATTGTGTTGTATTATAAGCAGGAGCACTATCTGTAACAATGGCTAAAAGTGATACTTCAATTTCATTGATCTTGGATATCATTTCTTTAGTTTTAGATATAACTTCAATATTTGTTTCACGTTTACTACTTACATTTATAGCTTACCATATATAAGGTTATCCATCAGAAGTCATAAGTACAATTCCCATTAATTCTTGTTTACGAACATTTATTCATCCATCAAAAGACATCATAACATTTATTCAATTTAACTTTAATTTTTCTATCATTGTATTATCAAGATCTTTAGTTTCTTTGTGTAAAATTTTATTAGATAAAGTTTTTCTATTTGGTAATTTAATATTTGGATTAAGAAATCTAAATAATTCAATTACTTCTAAATTATTTGTCCAAGCTAATAAAATTCCACAAGAAATAGTAACTCATAATAACAAATTATAAAATTATTTTTATCTTTATTTGAAAAAAGTCATGCAATATATACATCTAAAGATCTATAGTTTGACTAATTAGAAGGAAAGGATGATAAAGATAAGCGGAATGAAATTGATTTTTTTCGTAATAATGGTAATTGTGAATGATTTGGTAAAGTTGATACTGGTTCTTGCGATAGATTATTTTCTATTAAAAATAAATATTATTATAATAAATAATAAATAAATAATAAATTTATTTAATATTTTACCTAAATTAACTTTTTGTTTTTTATTATCAAGAGCAAATATTTCTTCTTTTTCTTGCTGACTATATGCATTTTGAAAATTTTGACAATTTTTAAAATGTGTAAGAATTCTTTCAGTTTTATTTATTATAATTTTTAATTCTAAATGGTTTTTACCAAGTTTTTTAAAACATGCTTTACAGTAACATAAATTGTTATTGGATCCACTTTTTTTATTTGTTTTAACAATATATTCTTTTAAATTTTGAATCATTTTTATATAAAAAATTATAAATGCAATATTTTTTAAATTTATTAAATTTATATTAGTATATTTAATTGTACTATTGTACTAAGTATAAAAATTATACAAAAATTATAAAAAATATATATTATATAGTGTACAATCATATTAATTATTATGTACTAAATTGTACTAAATACATAATATTATGTACAAGTACTGTACTTGTATGAAAATTTTATTTGTATATTGTATTTGAATAACCCTGCATATAGTTATTTACTGTTTTAATAAAGCTGATCCTGATTGTTGATTTTTTTATATATAATTAAATAAATCACATTTTAATTAGAGTTTCTGAGCATGAGACTTATAGATATGACTAAAATTTCTGAGACATATTAACTTCAAACTTTATCTCAATCTCATGAAGGGGGACAGCATGTATTCTTAAAATCGAAATCATGTGACAACAACATAGGAGAAGCAGTCAAAAAGCAATTATCAAGAAGAGAGTACAGATGAGTATTTTTTTTTCAAATTCTAGCGTAGTATATTTTTTGGTACATGTTCAAATTGCTAATTACTAAATAATTTTTTTTTACTTATATTAATCAGTTGTAGATTATCAGTTAAGTAATCTTTTACTTTTTATGTTACCTTTAAATACTTTGCATATACGATATCCTATAGTAATATAATCTTTACTTATAAGGCAACTTGTATTGTCCAGATGGCCAATATTTAGAGAGAGGCTGTCATAGATGTCCACTAGGAGGATTAATTATCCTATCTAGTACCTAGTATGTTAGTCTCTTTTCAGATACTTTATTTTGTCAATACTAACATATATAAGTCTTATCTAATGAAATTATTATAATTATTACTAATCTATAATTGTTACTTATCTAGAATGGAACCTCCCAAAGCAATTTCTCTTTTTTTGAACAAACATCACACAAAATCTGGTGTTTTTATAAATGTCTAGAATTTTTAGAAAGTAAATATTCTCACCTAAGAACGAAAGATCAATAACACATTCAAGATGAATACAAAAGTCAAATCCATTCAATGATGAACTATCAATTGATATTAAAAAATGCAAAAAATAAAGCTACGAAACTTTATAAAGACATAGAAAAGATATTTGAATCAGAAGAAACTTCTATTTTTTTTAAGAAAATAGACGTAAAGATCTGTTGATAGTTAACTGTCTATCTATTTAATATATTCACATAACAGAAAAACAATTTGACAGGCACTTGAAAAATCTAAGAAGAAATTACAGAGGGTGGACAAAAGTATTTGCACACCTTCATAAACATGAATTAATGCTAGTAAAGTTATATGATCATAATAACAAATTGCATTTACATGATACTTAAGTATTTACTTATATTATAAAAATAAAAGAATAACAAATTTGTTTTTTTTTTTAATAAATTTTTCTTCTCTGAAAATCTAAAAAAAATGGTAAAAACTAAAGAATTAACCAATGATTTTTCAAGCGAAAAATAATCTTCATACATTATCTTGGCCAGCTCAAAGTCCCAATCTTAATCCAATTAAAATCTTTGGACTAAAGTCAAGAAAAGCATCTGAGCTTATAAAAAACCTCTATCTAATTTTGCTAATCTTGACTGATGTGTTAAAAAGACATAGCAGAAAATTCTGAAGCATACTATCAAAAACCTATTGATAGTATGTCACAATAAATTCAAGTAATGATTATGGCAAATGGTAGTCCAATTAAGCACTAGTTACTTTGTATAAAATGTAAATATTAATCAGCTTTAAATAAAAAATTAATTGACTTTTTATTGTTATTGTAAAAATATTTTAAGTTTTATATTGAGTAAAAAAGTGTGCAAATACTTTTATCCACCCTCAGTATTAATTATAAAGAAATCATTATTTGAAACAGAGGATCAACTAACAGTTGAAGATCAGAAATATTTATGGCATCTACTTCATCTTCAGTAATTTATTGCATCTATCAAAACATTATCTTAATTACTATTACTAACCCATTTACAGAAACCTTCAACTTCAGAATCTCCTAAGAAGAAGCGTGAAGTAGAAAAAGAACAAGAAATGACTTTGTAAGTGTACAAATTTCTTAATCTTAGTATAGAATTTTAGGAAATATATATAACAGTTTTATTGCTATAGGTCTAATAAAAAATTTGATATAAAAATTCCATAAAAATATTAAGTTTTATAACGTATAATTTTTATGGAATTTCAGTATAA